>LNKV01000111.1:32785-56943 GCA_001465935.1 Clarireedia homoeocarpa
GCTAAGAGGATCATAAGGATCCGAAGGCTTATATACAGGAAGAGATCATGTGCTTAATCACGTGTATGCTAATGCATGCTTGCATGCTTGATGTCTGACTCACCCCCATGGAGGTCATGTTCTTATGTAGCATCGTGATAATTTGGTCAGAATCATCACAGTCGCTCCTCTAGCTCTACTCCTCTACGCTTACCTTCGCTCCAAAGAAAAGTATTATTCGAAATACATTCTATAATTATAACACTGATTGGATCCTACAAGAGCTAAATACAGATCTGGAATAGAATGCAGTTCTTCAGACGCTCGAAGGGCACAGCGCCGAGGTCAACTCGGTTGCCTTCTCGGCCGACTCGAAGCTGCTAGCGTCGGCGTCGTCGGACTACACGATCAAATTCTGGGATATAGCTACAGGTATACTGCAGCAGACGCTCGAGGGGCATAGCAGTTGGGTCTGCTCGGTTGCCTTCTCGGCCGACTCGAAGCTGCTGGTATCGGCATCGGGGGACCGGACGATCAAATTCTGGGATACAGCTACGGGTACACTGCAGTAGATGCTCGAGGAGCATAGCGCCGAGGTCAACTCGGTTGCCTTCTCGGCCGACTCGAAGCTGCTGGCATCGGCATCGGGGGACCGGACGACCAAGGTCTGGGACGTAACTACAGGTACACTGCAGCAGACGCTCGAGGGGTATAGCAGTTGGGTCCGCTCGGTTGCCTTCTCGGCCGACTCGAAGCTGCTGGCATCGGCGTCGTACGACCAGACGATCAAGGTCTGGGATACGGCTACAGGTACACTACAGCAGACGTTTGAGGGGTATAACGCTGAGGTCAACTCGGTTGCCTTCTCGGCCGACTCGAAGTTACTAGCGTCGGCATCGGCGGACCGGACGATCAAATTCTGGGACACGACTACAGGCACACTGCAGCAGACACTCGAGGGGCATAGCAGTTGGGTCCGCTCGGTTGCCTTCTCGGCCGACTCGAAGCTACTGGCATCGGCATCGGGGGACCGGACGATCAAGATCTGGGACACAGCTACAGGTACACTGCAGCAGATGCTCGAGGGGCACAGCGCCGATGTCAGCTCGGTTGCCTTCTCGGCCGACTCGAAGCTACTGGCATCAGCATCGGCGGACCGGACGATCAAGATCTGGGATGCGGCTACGGGCATACTGCAGCAGACGCTCAAGGAGTATAGCTACGTTAAGAATTTATTATTTGATATCACAAACTCAACCTTAATTACAGACATTGGCTGTTTTAGGTTAAATGTAACCACGAACCTCCCTTTGCCTTCATCTTCTCGAGAAATAAATAGTAGAAGCTATTGTTAAGGGTTGGGCATCAGTGGGTCGTGGGTTATATAGAATGGCCAGAACCTGCTTTGGTTACCACCTGAGTTCCGGGCTACAACCTCTGTTATCTTACATACCGGCTCGATACTCGCTATTGGATGTCAATCTGGGAAGGTCTTTATTATCGGAATAAATAATCCACGTAGTAATATTCTTTAGTGAAGTTAGCTTGCTTTCAGAGACAGCTACTATACATATGAACATCATCTTCTCCTTAATATTTATTTTATAACTGAGCCAGAAGAGAGGTGTAGGGAGAGCTACACTTATATACTATTGTGGATTATACTCGATTCTTCTATACCTTTCTAACTTACATTGTTCTTGGCCAGTCACGTCATGTGATGCATATTTTAACTTTGTGGGAAGTGACTTACAGACTGTGGCTGACTGTAGCGGTAATGCGCTAAAATTAATCAGGTTAATCATGAGTCTTTCCCTATTGGTAGAGGCTTGCTAAGTGTCAGCCATTTTTGACAAAGTGCTGGTCCGTGCTTTAAGTTCTCGTCGGAGAATGTTGCGCGCAGCCACAAACATCGCAGCCACACGTTTAGCAGCCACAGATATAATTTCACCGAGATTACTATAGCTACACCGCCACTAACCGCGATCCTTGATCGCTTGATTGGAGGAGGTACCAGTCTCTGTGGCGATAGCGTATTACATAGCGCGCTGTAGCCGCTACAACATTGAGAATAAGTTTTTAGCATCGTGATAAAACTCAGAAATCTCTATCCAATCGTTCTATGAGTTTAAAAAGGGAAAAGAGCTTTATGGTAGTATCGCGAGTCGAGGGGTCCCAATATAGTACAAAAGGAGGCTCTCTACAAATGCAAGAGGGTAGCGACGACACGATAATAATTTTCGGAATTGATAGGTCAGGAGTGCTCGGGAGAGGCATAAAATACAATTATAGACAAAACAAATAGAAATTTGAACGCCGTTATGGATTTATAGTCATTTAAACTCAAAGTACCTACGATTTGTCTCGTTACGGGGTGCGTCTCGGGATACAGGGACAGACGTTATATATGTAATCACGCCGCTGCGTTAGCTTTGGTATAGGCCCCCGGAGGATCTAGATGTTTGTTGCTATATAAATATTCGTAATCGCAAGTTTTATTATTATTCTATCTGTCTGCCTACTTCGAGGACATAGATCCACCTTCTGCCAATACTGTACTCTAGTTCTACTATGGCAGGCGTTGAGGATTGGCAGATTGTCTGGCCAAAAGTGCAGCCAGAGCACCAGGTCCCAGTATTGCCCGGCGGTTCGTTAGTGACATTGACCAATGGGCGAAGAGGTACAAGCGTGCAGAGACCGAGGAATGATTAGAATGCAAAGGAGTCTTTTTGAGGTGCCAATTTATAGAGTAGCTCAACCATATTAATATTTTAAATTCGGAATTATGTTGGATTACTGTATTGTAGCCCAGATTTTATGAATCACAAGCAATTAAAAAAGTCCCAAAACACATTTATAGCTCTTCGACCGTCAACCCTGCATGCCTAAAATGGCCTCTCGCACTACGCTCCCTTCCTCCAACAATATCGATACACCACTCTAGAAAAGTATCAAAACCTTGCTTAGGGTTTTCTTCGTAGTTCTGCCAGCTCCGTTTAATAAAAGCTTTCAACTCGGCAAAGAACTCCTCAATTGGATTTAGATCCGGTGAGTATGGCGGCAAGTATACCAATTTCACTCCAGCTTCATAACACAACTGCTCGATCTGCTCAGTATGATGAAAGGACGCATTATCCATGACCAGAACCGACTTTGGCTCTGGCCATCTACCACAGAGTGGAAGGAGCTGCTCGATGAAGTCTTCAAAGAGAGTGCTATCTGTGGATCCCTGAAAAACGCGTGCGAGAATGACACCATCTTGTGTATATGCAGGCAGGATCTGATATCGCTGCTCATGCTGGAACTGGGCAATTTGGACTGGCGTCACACCAAGCGGAGACCAACCCGTCCGTCTGAACCCGATCCGCTTGTCACATCCAGATTCGTCCACATAAACAAGATAGTAGGAGCGAAATTCCGATATATTATGGAGGTATAGATCCCGCAGATCGGCATTCCGCTCCTTTGCTACCCTGCGAGCCGTCTTCTTTGACCAACCCATAGAAGCCAACGCCCTACTTATGCTCATTGTTGTAACGAGGACATCGAAATCGTCACACAAAAGGACAGCTAACTCATCTAGATACCGATCAGGCTTGTCGAGAAGATACTCACGCAGAGCTTCCAACATAGTGGGGCTAATGCATCGGGGCCGTCCAACCCCGTTTAAAGGAGCTTTGGTTGTGCCAAAACAACGGAGGTTGGAGCGGATGGCTTTGATCGAGCGCGTACTGCAGCCAGCGATGTCAGCCATCTGAGTAGTGGTGAGCGACTTACTAAGAATCATGTCACGGATTTGATCGTGCTGTGAGTCTGCGAGGTTTGGTGCTATTCTTACCAGGCAATCTCAACGATTCAAATTTATATACTAGCTGCTGTGATAATGATCCTAATATTAAGTGTCTTACTTGGTCTGTGCGTATAGAACTGTAGTATTAGATTTCAGGCCTGAAGATCAAAAGAGCCGCAGCTAGAGCGAACAGACTATCCTTGTAGAAATAAGACTGTATAATATAACTGTAATGATACCGGCGATACTCAAGCCTCTGAATGCACTAAGATTTATATAGTGGGTACTGTGATACTCTTGCGCCTATTTACGGACTTATATTATTATTTATCTGTTTTCTGCTGTTCTATTTCTAAGTACGTACTTTAGTATTTCACAAGTAGGCTAAATAAGTCTGTTATTTCTTATATTGTTCTTATTAATTATATGCTGAATACTAATACTATACTATTGTCTCTACTAATCTCTGCTACTACCAACGTTTTAATCCGAATAGTAGTATAAGCAATATATATAATATCTATATTGCTGATTATATATTATAATTAGATATTACTTAAAGCTATATAAAAAAAGAATTTTTAATTGCCCAAGTAGTATTAATAAGAAACAAAATACTAAAGATCAATAAGACTACTACGTTAAAAATTGTTATAATAAATAAAACTATAATAGAAAACCGATATAATATTTTAATAAGCATTTGAGAAATTCTATTTAATCTAACTACTATCTGTATTACAGTAAGTACTACTGTTATAAACGCGAAGAGTATAATACTTGCTATAGTATACTCTTGTAAATAAGTTATATACTCCTGATATAGAGTAAAATACTTTAATCTATAGAACGAGAGCCTATATATATAGTTTAAACGCACAAGTCGAAGTTTATTATACTAAAAGTGTTTGTTTATATAGCTAGACGAAAAGTTACTAAGGAAGGCAATACAAAACTGCCTCTATACCTTCTATTCGACCTTTTTACTAATAAGGTCTAGTTTATAAGTAAGGGAGAGGTTGGAGATATACTGGATAAATATTATATAGAAGTATAGAAAGCCAAGAACGTTGCTATAGAGGTTAGTATCAGGAAGGACAATAGTATTGATAAAGTTGTAGTTGAGGAAGCTGATATTTAGTAGCTTGATATAGATAATATAGTTAAACTAAATAAGATAGAGATCGGACTACTTAGAGAGGACTACTTTCCGGTAAAGGACTTTTTGATAATAAAGAGTATTGATATTATCTTTATTACCAACTGACTATAGGTGACTATAGATATCGTTGAGCTTCTACTAGGAATACTCTGCTATATAATATATCCGAATAGCAGTAACTTCGATACTAGTATTAATAGGGTCAGTGTTCTGGAGTTCTAAATTATCGATAATTTCATTATTTATCGTAAAGGGAACGATTCGCGCGGCTATTTCCAGCGAGTCGTAGCTTGTATATACGATGATTTTTCTTGAACAGCTGCAAGTAAGAGATACTCGTAATAACTATACTCTCGCTTATATTACTAATTATAAGAATAATATAATCTTATCTATATTATTAAGTATTTGACCGAATCACAAGTGAATATCTAAGTGAATATCTAACTGAGTTAGATATTCGGATATAGTGTAAAATAAGGCTGAACGTAGCCGCCGGGCTGAATATCTGTATATCGTAAAGGCGTAATATAATCAATATTTTCTATCAACTTCTCCTATCGACCGTATACTATAGTAGATTATAACGCGCTATCAATTTAATATTATAATACAGGATACGATACTACTATAATATATACCAAAGCGATAGTCAAATCTAATAGCCTAAATATCTGGTCTAATGAGGTTGCAGATAGATTTATACCTATAATAGAGTAAGCTAAGCGGTGTTAGAAATTATATTAAGCTCTGCTAACTCTACTTAGTATTATCGTAGTCCAAGGTCTAGATACTCATCTGTTTTATATATAGGTAAAGAAGATACTATCCCTGGATACTACTGAAAGATCTAGAAGGTTTAAGGATAAGGTACAGTTTTGAAAGAGCAAGAAGCAACTAGACAAAGGCGGGAAAGATAGCCTAACCGAGGTTATATAGATCCGGGACTTGCTTGTGCCTTTATTCCAAGATACGCGGATCGCTACTTATAGCTACAAATCCGACTAGAGGGATCGTGCAGTCGAGATCAGCCTACGTCAGTGCGCGGAGCAGCTCCTGAACATTTTGTCCCAACACAGACAGCAATCAGATGTAAGCTACAGTATAGTAATAAAGGTATAGTAGTTGATCGACTTAAGTGCTAAAAGTAGATATAAGAACAGAAAAGACTACTTGTGCTTATTGGATATAGTCTTGGGTGCCTAGTTATTTAGCAGGTATACTCCAATCAAGCTATACGTATATATTCAGATATATCACTTACTAGTATAGGCGCTTGTGATTGCGATTCATCAACGAGAGTTCACGAATCTACATCTCTCTGTAGCAGGTATCATCTTTCTCGGCGCTCCTTTCTAAGGAAGCGATATAGCGAGTATTGGTATACAGCTGGCTCAGCTTACGGGTCTTGACTCGACAATATTAAAGTTATTAGAGAAGGATAGTCCTGATCTATATACACTCTCGCGAGACTTTTGGGGCAGTCATAGCGATTGTGATCTTGTTTGCTTCTACGAGATAGTAGAAGCCGAGTTTGGGCCAATCAAGACACAGGTTTGTCTCTGCACCTCTCTACACGTCTTCGCGCCTCTTTGTACCTCTCTGCATATCTCCTATATCTAACTGATTTCTATAGATAGTCAGTACCCAGTCCGCCAGTCTTGTTGGAAAACGGATGATATCTTTAGACACCGACCACTCGGGACTCAACAAGTTCAGCGGAAAAGATGACGAGAACTTTAAATTGGTTCTCCCGGAGATTTTAAAAATGGTCAAAGATGGACCCTCGATTGTGGCTGAGCGTTATCGTACAAAAGGTAAGTAGGTCTAGCCCAACATGGAGATATGATAAAACTAAACGTCTTACTCTAGACATCAATGCTACAAGCCATGGAAATGTGCACTGGGTGGTGCCCCGCACTGTTAATCCTCTGTTCACTGGACGTGGTGAGCTCCTCCGTCGAATACAGAAAGCTATACACAATAATTATATTTCCCCTTCCGATATACAAAAGAGGTTCGTTATCACTGGCTTAGGCGGACAAGGGAAGAGCGAGATTTGTTTACAGGTTGCAAGTCAAATGCGAGAAGAGTATGTTTTATCTATACCTTCGATGGTTTTTAGTGTTATCCTGACCGATCGACTAGATTCTGGGGAGTATTCTGGGTCGACGTCGGCCAGGCCTCTACAGCTGAGAGCGACTTTATCGCTATTGCAAAGTTGCTTGGACGGTCAGCCGAGAGTGTTTCTGATGCTCTTCAAGTTCTTGCAACAACTAAGCAAAGCTGGCTCTTTATCCTTGATAACGCCGATAATCCGAATTTTGACTACCAAGTCTACATTCCATCCGGAACTCACGGCGCAGTTCTTATGACATCTCGTGTTTCTGAGTGCAAAGAGTATAGCTCAGAGCAATTCGAAGTATTAGAAGGTCTTGAAAATAAGGATACCAAGGAGCTTCTCCTCAAGG
The DNA here is from genome assembly GCA_001465935.1 of Clarireedia homoeocarpa. Taxonomy (NCBI): domain Eukaryota; kingdom Fungi; phylum Ascomycota; class Leotiomycetes; order Helotiales; family Rutstroemiaceae; genus Clarireedia; species Clarireedia homoeocarpa. Next base: position 40,188 of record LNKV01000111.1, read on the forward strand.
CAGCAAAGATCCCCAAAGAATCGTGGCTATCTCATAATTCTCACACTGAGAAAGTTGTCCAACTTCTAGGATCGTATATACTGGCAGTGATCCAAGCTGGTGTATATATTGCTAAAGGCTATTATTAATTGTATCAATATCCCGAGGTCTATCAACAGCAGCGGAAGCGGCTTATACAGTTCCGGCCCAAGCAAGCTCAATCGAGATATCACGATATATACACAACCTTTGAAGTATCAGCAGAGATACTAGAGCAATCTGAAAGCGAAGCCGCCAAAGATACTCTTGATTTGCTTACAGTCCTATCAATATTAGATTCCGTCGTCCTTCCTCTTCAGATCTTTCAAAGTGCATAGAATAACAATAGAGAAGTTCTTTATACGAACTATAAAGAGACAAATAAGATTGATAGTTTATCTCGAAATCACGTGTTGCGATTACCTGGCTTTCTGGCAGCAGAGAGCGACGAATAGGATTCTTTTTATCTCATTAAGGCCAGCTCTCAACTGATATTATTTTTCTTAATTATAAAGCACAGTGTAGATAGCTCAGAGAGATTATCTATATATCTATTAGTATATATCTAGGCTAAAGACCGACAAGACTCGGAACAACAAGGTATAGCTTAGATAGCTGCTGGGTATATTCTTATACTTTCTCGACAGAACTCTATAATATAGCAAACTCAAGAGAGATATCTTTTACTATATATACAGTCGTATCTGGATATCAAGATTAGAAGAGTATTCTTATTTAGACACGAATCTATTGTTATTCCAATTCTTCTCTAATATAGCTAGATATTATTAGATATACGACAGGACACAAAGCTTAGCCGTCTCCTCGAAGATATATTTAGCGAACTTAGTAAGTACCCTGAAGAACTGTCCCAAGAGTCTCTTCTGCTATATAACCTCTAAGCAAGAAACTTATTAGATATAGGAAAGAGTAAGAAGGCTGTTGCACTGCTTGAGTAGGTAGTCAAGATTCGCGAGACGACGCAGGCCGAGGATCACCCGCGTCGACTCGTATCACAACATGAACTTGCTATAGCATACCGGGCCAATGAGCAGATCAAAAAGGCAGTTGCACTGCTTGAGCAGGTGGTCAAGATTTGCGAGACGATACAAACCGAGGATCACCCGCATCGACTCGTATCACAACATACACTTGCTGGTATGTACCAGGCCAATGGGCAGATCAAAGAGGCAGTTGCACTACTTGAGCAGGTGGTTAGGATTAAGCGAGACAAGTTTCAGGAGGGACATCCGAGCCGGGTGGTATCGGAGGATTGGCTTTCTTACCTTTCACAGCAAACCTGATTCCAAAATCGTCGTTATAATTACTTGCAAAAACATTTCTCTCCATATAGATTCAGGGTAAGAACCATTACTTGAAACAACTAGAACAGAATATTTCTAGTCCCTTTAACGGAAATTTTATAGATTTTATATTATTTTAATAACTTTCATAATATAAATAGAATTTTTATTAATTATTATTAAATAAAATATAAATAATAATATAGAATTCTATAAAGAATATTTTGAAAAGTTTTGAAAAGAATATAAAAATATTATAAATACTTGAGATTAAATATAGATAATATTGGATAAATTTAAATAGAAATTTAATAATCTAAAATATAATATAATATTTAATTATTTATCACTTTATCTATTATTAATTAAAATATATAAATAAAGAAATAACTTGATTTATAACAAATTAGTTATATAATAGTATTTACTATATTGGCAGCAATTTATTTATCATTCTCTTTATTATTAGTAAGAAACTTTATTTCTATTGTTTTTAGTCTATGATATATAGCGGCTCTAGAGTATGTTTGGCATTAATCTCAGCAATCCGCTATGGAACAATGCTAAGAAATCTTCTGCTAACGGGTCGGCAACGGTAACAAATCTCAAACTACAACGAGAATCATCCTGGAATACTATGCTGACGTTCTCTACGATTGTATTAGCAGAACGCGCTGCCACGAGTCTCACATTTACCACTCTAACTGCCGCACCAAGTGCTACCAATGTCGGTTCATTCTCCCAATATTAGACAGGCCAGATCGTCGAAGCAATAACAGCTATGGGTAACTCCCCTGTGGCCTGGACCTTGCGGCCCTTCTGGTATGTTGCAGTTATTGTCACTACATTGACATATGTATTATCTCTCATAGCGGGTAATGTCTTCCGTCTTGTATTGTGCTTCAGCTACAATCATAAGAACTATTGACGAATCGCCGTCTTCATTCTCGTCCTCATCAGTCTTATTGCTCTCGACATCTTCATGCCACCTGTCATATTCCTCGGCTTCTTCGGCAGTCCCAATTGTTTGTTGCTTTGTGAGTTCATAATCTTGCTTTGTGAGTTGATAATCAAATTCCAAGATTGTATCTTACAGTTGGTGCTTAATGTTACATTCAATTCTAGTCTACAGTATTGGTACAGTATTTATTCGATCAGTATATAACTGTTTTCACGAACACAATCTGACCAACAAATCCCCCAAATCGCAGTTCCTTCCATCCATCCCCATTTCTATCATACCCCTCTCTATTTCCCTACTCTCACTTAGACCGCCAGGACCTTCTTGCCAGTGCCATACTCGATATCATAAACTGGCATTGTTGCTAAGGCTGTTTGAAGACCTAGTTGATGAGGGCAACTTGGTTGATTCGAGACAGACATGTTTAAGGTGCATTCTTCATCCAGGCCCAGTGTACAGGCCGAGTTTGCAATATTCCACAGTCCGTGATTATTCGCAACCCACGAGTTAGGTTCTGCAAGGCAGCTTGAAACATAGTTCATAGAATTGGCCGCAGTGAGAGGGAGTTTCTTATCCGGGGAGGTGATTAGAGCGAGACAGTTTGGATCTGTCATGGGCACAGTGGTATAGGTTGCGGATATTCCTCCTCCGTACACAGGATCTGCGGTGGCCGATTGGCCAGTATAGAGGTAGTTCCAGGCGTCGTAGGAAATGTCGTGGGCGCCACCCGACTGATCGATACGGAGGAGATGGACAGACCGGCTGTTGTAGGAGACCTTAACGCACATAGTCGCGCCACAGTCGACACTCATTGGCCAGTATGCAACACGGTTAGTGTTTATCATACATCCCAGCGCCCCTATCGAGCTTGAAAATTGAGCATGAGGAGTTATAGAGACGCTAGTAGTAGATGATCTGGCAGATGGAATGGCGACGCCATATGCGGCCGTAGCGAGTGCGAGGAAAGTGGTGAGATGTAGCAGCATCTTGAAATTTTAGGAATTTGGGGAATTTTGGATAGTTTTTATTGTATATTATAATGATCGTTGCCTTCCGCCAATTCAATGGTGATAAATGAATGAGTATTGAAAAAATAAATATCCAAGTGAGTGACTGTATAAAAAGAACAACTAGGAGAATTTTTGAAAACAAAGAATGAAAGTGAGTCTACTGAATATGGGACATAGGAAGCAAGAAGAGAAGAGTAAAGAGAACGATATGGAAAAGTTTTATAGAATCAATGAATAGGTACACAATACACTTAACTCGTCAATCTATTACAAAGGAGCTGGGACATTTTCGCAGGATTCAAAGGAAGATGGATCATTGATTATGAAGTTCCTACTTTTAAATTACTAGAAAATAAGATGACAGGTTGCAAGACACAGTAAGCAAATTGAATCGACTCATTTAAAGTAAAATAGCTCACTGCTACTCTGACATTCTATTTGCTCCTATATTCTTCTCTGGAATTTATAGAGCCTCCTTCTCGTGCTATTATAATCGGGCATTTGGTGAAACATATTCCAGGTATTCTTCCTCTTCAATCTCCCGTGGAATCAAGTTATATTCTAATTATATCATGGCTTAACAAGCATTGCGACCCATGATTCGGTGCCTCCCAACTCGGAAAGACGTGTATTCTTTGATAGAACTTCATGTTCCCAGATAAGTTCACAGCTGTAACTCACTCCCTGACATTTCTTATAGAGAGCGCAAGCGACAAGGCATTGGGTTAGAGGGCGGATATCGCTGTTTCTGGTAGATTTCTTAGGGTTATAGCCTTTCTTGCAGTTGACCTGGAACTGTCGATCGCCAACAGCGAGTATTTCTCCATCAATATCGGGGCATCTAGCAAAAGGGCCAACGCCTATCCCACCATCAATGGCGCTAGTTCGACTAAAGATATCAGGAATCATCGGTCCCTGGTCAAGGGTTCTCGGCTTAGTGGGAACAAAACTCCAGTCGTAACTCCGCGGGATTTTGTTTGTTGGAGGGAACTCGTAATCGATTCTCATTTGGGCTTTCCTATCATACATTCCTACATCTTGGCAGTTGCGCTCCACCGAACACAGTGTCATTAAAAAGAGAGGATCTGGGTGGGTCAAATAATTACCGTATATTGACCGGGAATATAGATGAACACCGCAGAAGACCTTGTATGTGACGCTCAACACGGTATATTCTTTGCCGTCAATATCCGGGCAGTTCCATTCATCTTTAGAAGGGATCTCTGATCGCGGCGTATCTGGTTTTGAAGGCTCGATTCCACCAGTTTTTTGAAGACGTTCTTGCAACGATTTGATTTCTTGCTCTAGCTTCTGTATAGTTTTCTCGAGCTCTTGCTTCTCTACCTTGCAGGCAGCAGACTGGGCTGACTTCTCAGTTTCGCACTGCGCTTTGAATTCGTCGATCAAACCGGCATTTCCCTTCACGCACTAAGCCTTGTTACTCTCAACAAGCTTATCCTTTTCAGCCTGGCACTGCGCCTTCGAAATCTCCTTCAATTCTTCGTATGAATCGATAAGATTGGATTTCTCCTACTCGCAACAGCTCTTTTCCTGTTCTATAGCAGCAGTTATCTTATTGCGATACTGTTCAGCTACTTCTCCTCCTCTCTGACCTATTATAGTCTTCTCCGCTTTATACTTGGCGGCTATATCTATTATAACTTCAAGTTATATAGCGGCTTCCAGAGAGAGTCCTCTGGTATTACACTGTAATACCCTTCACCACGCACCACCATAGGATCCGTGCTCTCGTGATAAGATCACTCTGGGCTCTATACGTCTATGCTTCATTTACGCCGTAATTCCAGTATTGCCTATGGTAGCGAGTCAACTGACTCCTCCTCTGGTCTCAGACTATCGGCATAGACCTTTTCAATTCCTTCGATGGCAAGGTAGAGCCAGAGATAGGTTCGGTGTTCCATCCCGAGAAGCTTCTCGTCCAGTTTTTGCCTTGTTTTTTCAGCAAATTTGTGTTTATTTGCTAACTGGATAACCCTTGCGCAGACGACAAGATCAATCTCTTCATGGATACAGTCGTTCATCTCATCCCCTCGCAGGTGGATGGTCGGCAGCGACGAGGGTATCTTCTCAAAACCATCCTGTATCTTGTCGTAAGGGCGGCTAGTGGCGAGAATCTTAAAGCTTCCCTCCTTTGCGCGGTTGCTATGTATTCTTTGGTAAAATCCAGACAACATGGAGACGAAACGCTCTCTATGGCCTTCGCGATATTCGTCGAGCGTGTCAAACATATAAACTACCTTGTAAGAATCCGGATCCGAAACTGATCCAAGCAGAATTTTCCAGAGCTCTTCTTGTTCCGACTGTATTTTTTCGCCGTGCTTGTCCCATGCTGTCAGAGCATACTTGATAAGTCCGGGCTGGCTAGCGAACAATTGGTGGAGGATAGAGCAGAGAGTAGTAGGCAGGCTGTTCTGGTTCTCGTTGTCCTTGAAGAAGAAGTAGCAGATCGTGTATACGCTTTCGTTTTGCATGTCCTGGTCAACCAGCTTCCTAGCAAGAACAGATTTCCCGTAATCAGGGTCAGCTGAGATCCATAGCAGGTCGCTATGCGGATTTTGAGACCATTTCCGATACTAGTCATGAGTTAGTACCCACTGATATGTGCCCGCGACCGCTTTAGGATTGATGTTCTTTTGGTCTTTATAGCTGCCTATTTTGAACGTCCGATGACATTGCCGTTGTCTATCATTTTCGTACCGAATACCTTGTTGCTGGCTATGTTTTTGTTGCCATTGGTTATGCTCGTCTTGCCTTTGGTTATGCTCATTTTGCCTTCCAGCTGTGTGTTCTATCGCACCTATAACCTTCTTCAGCTCATCGATAACACCTGCGACCAGGTTGATGAGTTAGCAGACGGACTATGATTATATCTACAAGTGCTGAATACCTGCGAGTCCCACGGTATATTGGTTCACTTCGTCAACAGGCATATGGAAGAACAGCTGTCTCGTGTATGCCGCAGCGAATACCGATGTGTAGCCGTGCTAACCGTCGTTTTTATGGGAATCCGTATAGTCCGAAATGCCGCGAATGACGAGACAGGGAAAGTCATTCATCACCCCTGCAGCCTCTATCTCAAAGCAGAGAGTGCTATGCGCTTCAGCCAACTCATCTCTCAACTGACCATTCTTGATCACTCTTTCGCCCGCTGCAATCGTTCCTCGATGAACCACAATTCGTGAGCTGCGGTCTTCGTGAATCTCGTCATCCTGGCTCTCATCTGCGATACGGTCGACCCTTTGTGACGGATCGTATGTACAGGAGCGGTATGAAGACCCTTCGGTATGATGAGGATAGTCAGATCTGTATAGGTGATCCTGGTCTGGGCCTGGGTATCTGTACTTCCGAAGCGCTTGTCGTTTAGTGTTGATCTTCTGCAGGTGAGGTGCAACCAGATCGTCTTCTGTGATGGCTTGCTCTGTCGATAGATCTTGCGTAGCGTTAAGGAGAACGGTAGGCGGCGGAACTAGGTATCCAGTATGACGAAAGTGGCCTTCCAGAGCTTTTCCGTGATTATACTGAATCGCGCCAGAGTGATCCCGTTCCGGCTTGCTTACTACCACATCCCCGAGATGGATGGGTCCGTTGTCCGTTCGGGTCGGTACGCCGCCTCCAATACCAACCAACAGCCCGAACCGGATCTGTTTGAAGGTGTTCCGTAGTTGTGTGATAACCGTGGCCGCAGAAGTGTTGCCTGTTTTAGGTAGGCTAGCGATCACAATGTTGTGGCCGTTGATACTACCCAGTGTATAGACATTGTGATCGACGGGCGACTGTGGTAGTTTTTCATGCTTCGTATCCAGTATTAGCCTTGCGGCGAGTGATTCCACCTCTAGTGGGGCGATCCATGCCACTGTATAATCGTCGTGTGTGAGCTCGTTTTTGGTCTGCATTGTATCCTATGAAGAAGAATGGAACTGTATCCCCTCGAGTATTACTTGCTTGCCACGTAGTATGTCGTGGACTGGATTACTTGCTACACTTTCTATACTTCTTTTGTTAATTGTTCTAGGCCTGAAGCTACCATCCGAAGTTTGTACTTTTCAGATGACAGTCAATTTTTCTTGCTAATAGAAACAAGGCAGTTCATAAGGAACCGATATTGAGATAGGTCTTGAACGGATCATCGCTCACTACCATACATAATACTCGAGCTTAATCGTAATCTGAAGTGTCTATAAAATTCCTTGGCGTACGACTTGTAGGAGATGTTAAGGTCCTAATGTCTAACGGCTGCCATATGCTCTCTTGCTGCACTCTGTGTGTAAAACTTCCTGGCGCACGTCTTACAGGGGATGCTAGGGTTCCCATGTCCAGTAGCTGCCATATGCTCATTTACTGCACTCTGTGTATCGAACTTCTTGGCGCACGTCTTACAGGAGATGCTGGGGTTCCCATGTCCAGTGGCTGCCATATGCTCGTTTGCTGCACTCTGTGTATAAAACTTCTTAGTGCACGTCTTACAAGAAGTGTTAGGGTTCCCGTGTCCAATGGCTGCCATATGCTCGTTTGCTGCACTCTGTGTGTAAAACGTCCTGGCGCACATCTTACAGGGGATGCTAGGGTTCCCATGTCCAGTAGCTGCCATGTGCTCATTTACTGCACTCTGTGTATCGAACTTCTTGGCGCACGTCTTACAAGAGATGTTAGAGTTCACATGTCCAATAGCTGTTATGTGCCGGTTTGCTGCATGATCTGATCTGAACTTCTCATCGGAGATTCGATGCTTAAACGGTGACCAGTGGTTTTTGATGGTCATGTGTTGATTCGCTGCTTCCTTTAAGTGAAAAACTTTGTCACAAGTTTGGCATTCGAACTGTAGCCCGTCTCTTTTGTATTGACCCAGGCTGTTGCTCCGTATATCGAGAAGTGTAGCAGTAGCACGTTCTCCTGGAAGTCTTTTTATCTCTTTCTGAAGCCCTGCTGCAGCATCAGCGCCAATACGTTACTAGACAGAAGACTGCTGCACTAACCAACTTTGTCTCGGGTCGACTCTTCCACGGTGTAAGTATTGTCAATCTCTGCCGGCGGTATAAGCAGTAGCACCTCCCTCATATAGGCCGCCGCCACTCCCGCCGCATATGGCTGCCACCTCTTGTTCTTGTGTGAGTCGGCGTAGTCGCAGATGCCGCGGACTACCAGGCATGGGAAGTTATTCATCAGACCCGCTGCCTCCATCTCGAAGCAGAGCACCCCGCCGAGGTCCGCGCTGACCTTGTCCCTTTGCGCAGCGCTCTTCATCACCTGGTTCCCGGACGCGATCGTCCCGTAGTGCACTATCACCTCCTTTTTGTTACTGCGGGGCGGTCTCGTCTCCTGCCTTTCTGTAAGACACGTATCGCACGTCTGCCCTCTCGCATGGTCGTATGTGGCTTCGAAGAGAATATCAGGGCCCGCCTTGCTGCGCTGGAACTCGGAAATATGATCTAGCCTAGCAATGTACTCTCGCAACTTGCTCATGCCACGCAGCTCGTTCGCCTGTATCTTAGCTACCGCGCCGAGCAGCGTCTGCGGCGGAGCATTCAGCGCCCCCGTCCGCTCAAACCCGCTCGGTGTCGTCTTGCCAAAGTCGTACTGCACCACCCCGCTGAAGGTCTTGTCCGGCTGGCTGACCACCACGTCCCCGAGTCGGACGTCCGCCTCTACGCTGGGGACGCCCCCACCAATGCCCACCATCAGGCCAAAGCGGATCCCCTTGAATGTCGCTCGCATCTGCATCGCCACCGCCGAAGCTGGATTGTTGCCAATGCGACCGGCTGGCAGGCACACGATAGCAACGTTGTGGCCACCTATCGATCCCAGGGTGTACGTGTTCTCGTCGTTGTCTCCGGACTGGTGCTGCAGGTTGGCGTGCTCTTCGTCGAGCATCTCCTGTGCCGCTGCAAACTCGACTGGAAGGGCGCACACCCATCCCACCGTGTACTCGTTGCGGGGTAGTTGTCGCGACATTCGCGCGAGGAACAGAAAGAAAAGAGAGAAGATATTTACAGAGCTAGGCTCGTGGGTGTGGGAGGCTGGGGTTTTTGCCCTCTGGCAGCCAGCAAACCAGCCTGTTGCTGCTCAGCCTTGTTGCCTGTTTTACGGCGCAGCTGCAGCTGCTCGCTACCGTGCGGGCGTAGATGTGCGGTTCCAGATAGCGCAGTCGCTGAGATACCAATGCAAACGGTGATAATGATTTGTCCATTTGTCGCGCATACTAGTCTGCCGCATATCTGAGAGTGCGGTGAGAAGAAATAGCGACCGAGAGAAATCGGTGGTTCGCAGTATAAACCACCGCGGAGCTAGCAGTACTGGTAGGGCAAGCCCGCTCAGGCCTAATTGCGCAACGAAACAGCCGCTGGCCTCGGAACTTATTCTGATCCCCACGAACCTTTTTTGGCTCCCGCAGTGGATCCGTACATATCGGAGAGCCTGTGTAAGCTCTTACCACACCTTGCACCAACAACCATCATCCTTATATATAAGCTCCAGCTCTCTTTGTCACGAATCGTCCAACACTTCTTTATCAAGCCGTTAAATTATCACCATCGGCGCAAGGTCAGGGCAGGAACGGGTCGGCCATCCTTCCTACAGGCGGTGGCAAAATTTTGCCACAGCTCACTTCAACCGCTGTTACGTATCATGAATAAGCGTAAGTTACGGTTCTGCAACTTCGCGTAAGCTGAATAGTGATTGCTGGCAACATGCAAGGGAAGTACTCTTCTGAAAAATGTTAAGTTGCGCCATCGCGCGTCGACGCCGGCGCTTTTGTTGGCCGGCAGCTTTACGGTCTTCTGCTGGCCTTCAAGCGCTTGCGAGGCTAAGGTCACCTTAGCAGCACAGCTGAAGCGCCAACATATTCTGCCTTGGGTTGCCTCGCGTACAGAGACCTACGACGGGCCGCCTTGCAAGCGGTTTGCTGCGCTCAGTCAAGCATATGATGAATATTCCCAAAAGATGGGCGCCTGTACCTTGGCACCTGGCAAGACCTCAACCAGTCGCGCCGATTCCTCTTCACTGCATATCATAGTACATTGCCATGCCAGTAAAATTGGGAAGAAATGCAAAAGCGAGAATGGATCGCGACAAAGCTGAATACGAGGCAGAATTATGTGGTCAGCTTGTCCTAACAAGGTTGAGAGCGGGGTTGACTTATCAACCTGCTGCCTACCCACTCGACTCCTTCTTGGTCATTCCTCATTAACTCTTACCCAAGCCAAATTGCGATAGTGGTTGGATTAAAACAAATTGACGCGAGAAGCCATTGACGACTCCAGTACTCTCTAACTCTGGTACTCTCTAACTCTGGTACTCTCTAACTCTGGTACTCTCTAACTCTGGTACTCTCTAACTCTGGTACTCTCTAATCCCTATCAAGGTAATCAGCTGAACCACTGAAATTGTAGCTTTGGAATAGCAAAATTTGTAATGAATACATGCTCAAGTAATCAAACTTCAGGAAGCAGTACTGTTCAAACCTTGGGAGCAGATTTGGTGGTACACAAAACTTAATAGCAAGACAAGTTTCTCATATGCAGCTAGCCACATATGTAATATGTAACAAAAGAGTGTGTATAGCCGGCTTCATAAAGACAAAAAGCCATGATGTAATAAGTGACTAACTTCCAATGACACAAACATCCCTTTCGTACGACGTCACACTACTTTTGCAAGCGCTTTATAAGCTGTTGCACCTCCACCAAGTCTCGATCACAGTCCAACCAAACCGCTCCTATGATTGCCTCAACCGTGGAGGCAAGGGTAATCTTCGGTTCCTGTCCCGCCTGACACGGATTTTCTTTCAGCCACTTCGTCAACTTCTATTCTTTCGCGATGTTTTTGAGTTTTTCGTTTGTGCCCACGTCTTGGACCATGTTATGGCCAACCTCTTCGCCCTGTCAGTCATGTTCTAGTACGTTACTTGTACCTACCAGTGCTATCCCCGCTGGGGAACCACTCCTCTAAGACACTGAGACGTAGAACAGCGTCCCCAATCAGAGCAAGGCGCTTATTGCCCGATACGTCTCCCTCGATATCGGGCCTGGACTTCACAGCTCCGGCAGCTATGAAAGCTTCTTCGAGGAGGTGGACATCGTGGAAAGAATATTTGAGTTGGGTTTCGAGAGATTCGTAATAAGCCATTTTAACTCACTTTGGCAGGAGTTGAGTTGCGAGGCAATCTTTCGTTGAGTTGCACCTCTAATTATATGTTTTGGAAATCAGGCGACTTAGTTCCAACGTGGTTGGATCCAGCTACCCTGCACAGCCGTCCTTATTCCAAATCTATAGTGTCAATGGATGGTGTGACCAGACAGTGGTACAAATTTCCATGGTTCAGATTAGTATCATTCCAGATCTTGTTATGGTGTGCTACTGTTACTTTCGAGGCATCACACTCACCTCTATCGTCTTCTTTGGAGACAGATATTGCTTGATTGCACATACTTGGTATATCATATGTCATTTACTTGGGAGTCAATCTGCGCTCCAGCAGTGTAACGTATGCTTGATTATCCATACACTTACGAGAGGATGAAAGATGATTGCTGCTAGACTACAGTATATGCAAATGCTGAATGAAGGTAATGCGAAAGATGCATTCCGTCACATTTCATAGGTTGAATCAGCATCTACCAAGATGTTACCACGATGCTACCCAAAACTGTTTGTGCACACTAAATGACCGTTCGAAAGGTTCGGTGATATCAACATCTCGAGATCGTTGCAATGCGTTCATACCGGTATGTTTAGTTCGCTCACAGTGGCCGCATATACTCCATTATCTGTTCACCAATCAGACCCATTGGCGGATAGTTTGTGTATAGCAGGAAGGGCTGAGTTGGAGGGTAGAACGTTCTGGTCCCTTTGTTGGATTTTGATAGCATAGCAAGACGGAGAGCAGCTCTTCATTTGTTGGTCTTGTAGTCCGGATCATTCTCCGCCATACGCTTCGCCGCTCTCTCCTCCAGGTGGATGAATCTTGCTTCGTCACCAGATGCCAAATCTTCGGGAGGCGTTTCTGACCGCTTCCTTTTCTTGACGCCAGAGGGGACTGGATCCTGACTCAGTGACTCTGTTCGGCGAATGTTCACCTCTGCTGCCCGGAGAATGTCGCACAGCTGCTGAGTGGATACAGCCAACTCTTGATCGAGGTCTCCAATCTCTTTCTGCACTAGTCCTTTGTTGGCAAAATCGCTGAGGTGAAGCCGCAGGCCTGGATGGCCGGTGGGGTTTCCATGGTCGTCGCGGAATGCCTAATCAATACATTAGATATCGAAAAGCAAGCAAATATAACGCAGAACATTGACGAACCTCATCTATGCTCTCGGGGACGGCTTGTAGCTCGTCTCCATCAGGAGTGTGTAGGAGATTTGTCCGCCACTTCGTCAACGTTGCCTTGCATGATTCTCCCTTGCCGTATGCAATATCTAGGCCTATCACAACGCGTACGTTCGCGTCCGAATCCAGCAGATAATCCTCTGCCAGCCGGTGCAGCCTTTTCTTCATTTGGGAATACGCCACTTCGATGATAACGCCTGGATACCGCGCATCCTTGTGCCAGAACGATGCGTCTGGCTTGTATTTCGACTTTCTACCCGATGATGCATTCTCTGCTGGAAACTCGATCACGGTCGACCAGGCTGGACGCACTTTCTATACGAAGCGAGCCTCTTTGCCTGATCCGTTGCGTATCGCTTTCAGCTGGCTCCGAATCGCGGCCTCGACGCCGTCGATGAACAGCTCGTGTACTCCGGTCGGTATACGGACGGAAAGACAATGCGTTTCTGCGTTGTAATCATATCTACCCGAGCCTTGTGGTTAACGACAATTCCTGCAGCATCTAGGATACACCCACCGTATCTTGTCTTCCACAAATCCTGATAATGCCTTGTCCTGCTGAAGCCTGTACTCTATCTCATCGTAGTCTCCTTCGACAAGTTGAAATTCTGTCCGCGGCTCCCGCTTGCTATGTCGTCCAGCCTGGATTTGCTTGAAGAGCACGAGGACTTGTGGAACTTGGGAGGACTGCTTCTCGCCGGTCGGCGGCGGCGTCAAAGGATGCCTTGCGATGCTCGAAGGCGGTGTGATTTCTTGATCCTATGTCACAAAGGCCCGAGACGTAGACATCGCCGCATATTGTACCGTATTGTGAGGTTGTACAGGTCGTTGCAAAGAGGAGTGGGGAAGGGACGCTAGTTAGATGTGCTGGTTGACTCAGCAACAATCCTCCGCAGGTGCCGAGCCTGCTGATGTAATCGCGCAACTACCAAACAGCCGTTGCCGTCCGGGAGCCTATTCTGATCCCCCTTTGGCTCCCGTAGTGGGGGTGGGTCTGGAAGTTCGCTCTAATATAACTCACTAGTATAGATCTAGTGTATATTTGAAAGTATATATAAACTCTTGTTATACTTTGTCATAGGTCTAGAGTGCACTAGCGTGTACGTGTATATTCCTAGAGTATATAGAGTCCTTCCACCTAGAGCTTACCTCTTGTATATAATAACAACTATTCAACTATTGTGATGATTCTAACCGAATTATCACGATACTACATAAGGACATGACCTCCCTGGGGGTGAGTCAGATATCAGGTATACATTAGTATATATTAGTATACACGTAATATAGTATATAATCACTTCCTGTATATAAGTCTTCGGACCTTTATAATCCTCTTAGCTCTGTAGTTATTAATTCTAAAATTATTCAGTATCTTAACTAACAGTCTTATTATATTATTAACAACTCACTTATCTCTTCGACTGTATTAACAGCTATCTAAATAATATTAATACTTAATCTCTTTTTATTTTTAAATCTCTTCTTTAAAGATTCTCTAAGTAGTAAGAATAGACTTATTCTAGCCTCGCTAATATATAGTATTACCTTCTAATACTCTTAAATTACTTATTTTATATAGTCTCTAAAGATTTATTATAATAATATATCAAATACCCTTTAACTAACTTTAAAATAGAGGCTAGACAGATTATTTTATATTAGTTAAATAAATAGACTCGCTTTCTTATAATATTATTTTATAAGATATTATAACTATTCCTAATACTCAGTTTAGTATTTAGGATACTTTTGAGGCTAGCTAAATAATATTTTAAACTATATATTAAGTAGGAGATAAATCCTCTTTAGACTCTTATTAATAATCTCTCCTACTTATTTAACTTACTATTATATAATAAAGTTATTTGTAACTACTTATAATCTCTGTACTTTAACTTAGTTAAAATATAGATACTAGTTATCGATATTAAGATAAGAGTAAAAGAAAAATAATTTAAAAAACTTCTTTAGTTATATTATCTACTAACTTAATAATTATACTAATAGTCTAAATAGTAAAGATACAAGTTTAATTCTAAGTATAACTAATAATTTAAAATACTAAATATATTATACTAATAAATTAGATTAAAAAACAGTTATTACTTTAACCGATAATTAAATATAACTTATCTAATACTCTTTAACTATTATTATTATATTAGTTATATAACTTATAACTACTTACTTCTTTATACTAATATAATATTATTCTAATTATATCAAGTTATATATTATTTAAGATTCTATATTTAACTAATAAACTTTTTGATAGAAAAAAGCTTATTATTTAACTATAAAGAAAGTTTATTATAAATCGAATTAATTAGTATAAATATAACTTTATTAATAATAATACTAAATATTTATTTATATTAAACTAATTAAAAAACTTAGCTCTTAAATATTATAAAAGATTATATATCTAAGATAATATTATATCTAAGTAAATAATTAATAAAGTAGTTAATTTCTTAATAAATCCGACTAAATATTAATATACTTAAAATATATATATATATCTTGTCTAGCTTGAAAACTAATTTTTTAAGTCTTTCTATTAATAATTCGAGCTTCTAACTAGTATTATTAGTAAGATTAACTTAAAGAATAAATATTAAGATTTTATTAGAAAGCTAAATAATAATTATCGAATATATTCGCTTATAAATTATTTTAAAAACGAGAATTACAAGGTTAATATATAAGTACTTCAATATTTAAATATAAATAATATTAGTATTATAGTAAGTAAGTAAACTTAATAAACCTCTATTAAAATAAGAATAATTATAATAAACTATTAAGACTAAGCTATTATTTATACTAAAAGCTAGTAAGTATTTTAAGACTAACTCGATATCTTTATTACTACTTTATTTATATAACTACTTTTATCTACTAATATACTATATTATTTCTTCTCTAACTAAAAAGCTACTTTATTAGTTAGTAGTTTCACTCGAAGCTCTCTCTTCCCCGCTCTTACTTGAGTTTAGACTTTATACTATATAGTAAGTAAAATCGAGTATAAACCTTATAAAGATATAATAAAGAAAATAGAAAAAGAAAATAATATCCTAGTTAAAGTCTAGATTAAAATTATAGCTTATATAAAATAATTAGAAGTAGACCGAGTAAAAAATAATATTTAAATAAAGACTTCTTTCTAAATAACTTAAGAGATATAAGATACTTAAATTTAACTAAATTAATAAACGGAAACTATATAATAATATTATATAAACTAGTAAAAAATAATATCTTCTATTAAACTAAAGCTTTTATTAACTCTAGAATAAATAGTTTTATATTAATTAATATTTCTTTTCTTTAACAACTTTATTATAATCTTAAGTTTATAATCAAATACTTAAAGACGCTTTTATAAGTTAAGAGATATAATAACTAAAGTAAGTTTCTAATTACTTATTATATTTTAATAAACTTTATAATCGATAATTATATCTAATTATTTATCTCTTTTCTAATTATCTATTTAAATATATATATAGTAATACTAAGATATAAATAATTTATTAAAAATCGAATATTAGTTAACTATATTTAAAAACATTTTATTTAATTTAAAAAGCTATTTATAAACTAAATATATATAAAATCTTATAATATTAAGACTTACTTATATAAGCCCGAGATAATAAATAAGATCTATTAAGTTAATATAAAGTATCGAGATTATAAATTTAATTAGAATTACTTAAACTTAAAAATTTATTAGAAATAACTATTTTTTATTAGTATAGTTATTATTAAAAAGTAATATATAAATAGAAAAATATTAAATTTATTTATTATATATTTATTACTCTATCTCCAAGTAAATCTACTAAATATTTTAAGTAATAGCTTAGTTTTCTTTATTAAAAATAAAGTTATTTTAATTATAAAAAGTTTATTTTATAAGGTTTAAGCTAAATATTCTATTATCTATATAGAAAAAGAGTTAAAACTAGTTAAGTCTATAATTTTTATATTTAATACTAAATTTAAAAGACTTCTAAAACCTCTCTAGATCCCTTCTATATAATATAAACTAAGTATTATAAAGATATATATAATCTCTATTATAATAATAAACTATATTTATAAAAGAGATA
>LNKV01000112.1:0-10993 GCA_001465935.1 Clarireedia homoeocarpa
TAAAATAAATATAAAAAATAAATAAATATTAAAATAAAAAAAAGAAGAAAAAAAAAGGCAGCTGAAAGGTACAAAGAAGTAGAACCACCCCTTTCAGGTCTGCTACTTCTAACCTTATGCGTCTTATAACGAGTATTTAAACAAATAGCCGATCCTACATAGTAATCACCAGTCTTTAAACACAAAAAAGCATAACAACCTGACTTTCCTGTATACAAACTAGGATGTCCTTGTTTATCCGGACCATCTACCACATAATCTATAAAATCTCTTGGAGTTATTTCCTTAGTATATTTATCTAAGGACATTAAATATAAGCAATTATTTTCTATAAATAGTTTTACAACAGGGTCGGTAAGACTGTTATACATTCTTAATAATACTTGAGAACATTCTTTGATCTTAGAGTGACGTGGACTAGTAGTGTACAAGTGTAGATTTTCAGACAATGAAGGAAAAGAATTCAAAAGACTATCCAAATTTGACCTCTTCTGTTGTTTAAGTGATAATGAAGATGTACTAAACTCCCTCCCTTGCGCAGAAAAAAAAGGCGAAAGGCCGCCTCCTTTAGGGGAGGCTGCAACACATCTTTTATTAATTAAAGGTAAAATACCGCCCCCTTGTAACATAAGAGTATCTAACCCTCTCCCCCTCCCGGTGGGGGGGGCCCCCCTCTCCAGTCCCCAAAGGGGGGGGGTGAGGGGGGGGGGTTAGGATAAACAAATACTTTATTTAATATCAAATATATCCTTTTGCCCTATAAACCTGAATAAATATATAGGGACGAGTTAGGATACCTTCCCCCTAAACAAAGAGTGCATAAAATAAGGTAGCACAAATTATCCTATTAACAGATAATAAACTATACTTTTTCTAAGTTTTATCTTGGCTTTATTTTTTTCACTTTAAAGCTAAAGGTAGTTAGAGAGTCTAACATAATACATATCTTTACAAACGAATTTTAAAGCTCCTCACAGGGTAAGCTTAGGGTATAATAGAAATATTATCCTGTATCCTTTCGGATAGGGTTTGACTATATCTTAAGTTAATTAGCGTATATTTATAAATAATGCTAAAAACCAGCCGCCATCTAGTCGATGAACTGCCCACCTTTCCCAGCACGTTATAAAAAAAAGGGAAAAAATATATAATTTTTTTTTATTTATTTCTTAGTTAAATTAGAGCTTGAATTTAGAAGGCGAAAGCTTCGCCGTCCAAAGTTGGTCCTTGCTTATATTACGGGTCAGGCAAAGGTGGTTGGCTGCGGATTACCTATTTCCTTACGTGCATCAATTTCGATTTTACCATACCTCAATTCATTACGTGAGCCATAAGATGTGTTACCACTCTTACTTGGTTAAAACAGCTTTTAAGGCTTTCCCGCAATTTGACGGTTTAGTGTGGGGACATAAGAATATTATCTCCCACTACCAGGCATATTTATATAATGGGATTCTCAGTCCCACTTCTACCTGGATCGTCCTACAACTTTGACCTAAAAATAATACCTACTCAGTGGCTTCGCTGTCATAATTTACTTTAACCGAAGGTTAAGGAGTAACAAACTTAAATATATAACGACTTTTGTACGGTTTTCCACTAGATATATAATTTCTTATGATTTTTCTACTAACACCGAATTTAGATGCTGCTTTTGCTACTGAATCAATTATTCTAGTAGTATTTGCATCTGTATCAAAAACTTCTACTAAGCTACCATAAGATTTGTGCAATTTATTTAAACTATTTTTTCTTTGTTTATTAATAAATTCACGGACCTGCAACTCCGCTAAATCTGTAGGTACTGCTTCTGAAATTAGGTTATTAGATATAATGAAATGATCTAAATAGAGTTCATTCTTATTTACATGCTTTTTATAAGAAGTATGATGTATTCCTAGATCCGCACAAAAAGCGTTTAATGAGAGACTAGAATAATATAAAGTTTTACAGTCCTTATCGTATAAATATATTTTAAATCCTTGATTAACTCTGAAATTTACTATCCTGTGAGTATTAAGATTAAATCTTTTATCTAATAAAAAATACTGTTCTAAAAAACAATGAGAATATTTAGAGAAAGAAGAAGGTATAATTATAACCTCTAGATTAAACGCTTTTAAATCTTCCTTCTCCATCATAGGTAACAATATTCCAGTAGCTTTATTAGAAAATAGTGCATTCTTTTCAAAGTATTGATTGAATCTTCTGGCTAAATCATTGCTTGATCCTACATACTTTTTATCTGAATACTTATGAGAAAAAATATATACCCCTGCTTTACTACGCCTAGAGCCAGGTTTTCCTATTAATCCTAATAGAGCAGGGTATGTTTGGTCTGTAACAGGTAAATCAAAATTAACTTTAGGAAGAGATAAAAGCTCGTCTAACTCTTTTTGAGTTATAGAAATATTTTGATTAAGCAACACACTATTAATAACTTCAATAGTTGTAGGATTACCGCTATTAATATGCTCTAAAGCTATAGTGTTAGGACGATAATCTTTCTTAGATGGTGTTAATCCAGATTCAAATCTATATAAAATTTTTAATTTATCTGTACAGGTATTATTAAACATATTAACATTAGGACGCTTATTAAAACCAATTAAACTAGCTCTCTTGGTAAGTTCTGACTTTTCGGTATTAGATTTTATTTTATAAGGGTCAAATCTCGACATTAATCAAGATACTTGTTGAAAAACACCAGTTTTAAATAATAAATATAGTTTAAAGTTGTCCCAAAACAATGTCAATATTATAAAACTATAATTATTTAATAAATCACCGCATAACAACTTAAACCTTATAAGGTCAGGCCGTTGTAGTAACTTTAATATAGGATTATTCTATGTATAGTAAATACTATATAGTTTTATTTTGTCCTATAGCCGGCTTTCCCGGTGACTAGAGCACACCTCACAGTATGGCTGCGCCTAAATACTGAAGAACCGTCTGCTCGTTGCTCTTTTACAGTAATAACATAGATAATTATATCGGCTAGTAACAACCGGTAACAAGAAATATATTACTGATTTAGATCCACGATTACCCATTTCAGTTACCATCATCTTTAGTGATATTACCTTACCCTGAGTCATTAATCAGGCCGGATAAAAGTTTCCTTTTGATCTTTGGTTACTAAAGCTTTAGGGCTTCTCCGGAGTTTGGCTCTTTAGCACATACAATGAATAGCCTACATCCATTATTTTTTTATGCATCACATTTAATTCCCAATGCAGGACAAGCAAAAGACGAGACACAAAATTATCCTATTATTAAAAACATATCGGAGTACCGCGTTACACCCCTTTTAAGTACAAGTTTAACTTGCGCATTAATAGGTTTAATTAATCCCTGCTTGTGTAGAGCAAGAGCTTCTTGCTTAGCACATGACATCAGGATAACAATAAAAAGCGGCTGTTACACTAGGATTTACCGGATCTAAAATAAAGATAACCTTTATACGGTTTACCTTTATTTAAATATTTAGTTAGTATATTTCTATCTGCTTTAATGTTTTTACTTTTTAAGTATCTTACTGCAGACACAATACTAGGTAGCTCAAAGATTTCTCCTGTTTCAATGTCTTTTATAGTAATAGGTGAGCTAACTTTTTCTTTCAAGGTATTACTTAAAAACAGCTTTCTTTTTTCTGAAATTAGGTTAGCTAATTCAAGAGTATCTCAATTAGCCTTTACAGCACCCTCTATAGGAGTATCTGTAATTCTAAAAAAATTTAAGTAGCTTTCCCCTTTTCTAATGCAGTTGGTACAAGTAGCATAATGAATACCTAATAAGATTTCGTACTTATATTTTTAGCTGCCGGCAGCTACTTTTATTCATATTGGATTTAATATTACGAATCTGATCTAACCCTTCTTGAGTTAGATGGCCTTTCATTTTTATTATTTCCGCGATTTTACACCAATCATCGAAATCTTTGGATTTTACCCCATATATATTATGTTTACGAAAAAACGGTATGATTTTTTCATAGTTATCTGAAAATTTTGTACATAGAAAAATCCCAGAAGCTGTTTGATTACTAGCATTATATTGACCACAATCTAAGTAAGATATTAGACTTTTTATTAGTTGCATATCACGATTATGTTGAGTTATTTGAAAAATTAATTGTACTTTAAACCCCAGTTTTGAAGCTGGAGATTCGTATACCCTAACCTTGAAAGAGCCTTCACCTGCTGTAAATCCAGCAAGCCAGTGTGGATTGGCTATTTGGGGATTTTCAAATAAGACTCTTTTGACCGGGAGAGTGTTAGGGAAAGCAGCCTTCAAATTATCCGATAAACCTCAATTAAGAGATGCTCTAATTGATACTATTTTTTCCAAACCTTCAAAGGTAAAATGTTGCTTAAGTTGCATCATTGTTGCAACTTCTCTAAATAGAAGATAATCAGCTCCTTTATGAGTAATCAAGGGGTATTTATCAAAGTGGGGTATTATTACGTTAAGTATTTGTTCTAGAGATTGTATTTTATATGACACAGTATCTCTACAACTATTACTCGAAATTTTACCTGCTCCACCAAAATAAAATTGAATCTCTTCTAGTAAAGCTAAATCTTTTTTATGTAGAGAAATTTCAAATGATACGCGTACTTGTCAACCTATACTTAACCTAGGATTTTTTGTCAGTAAAAGAGTAAAACAGCCTTCAGCATCAGTAAATCCACTAACAAATAAAGGCTCCAAAAGGTTACGTCTATTAATAGGAACTCCGTTAGATGTGTATCGCTTATTTAGGTCAACAAGAGCTTTGGGTTTATAATCCCTGTAGAGTCTAACATTGGCAACAGATAACGGTAGTAAAGAAGACGAAGCACAAGTTTATCCTTATTCAAATTTATATTTTTATTTAAGTAGTTACTAGCATAAAACAATATTTTACCTCTAATTTGATTTAATGATTTACTGGCATAAAATAATGTTTTCCCTTCAATATCGTATAAATAAATATCTGTACCTTGGTTAACTCGAAAATTTACTATTCTTTGAGTATTAAGATTAAATCTTTTATTTAATAAATGGTATTGTTCTAGGAATAAAAAGTAATAATCAGAAGAAAATTCCTGCGAAGCTAGGCATGACAAAAATTTCTAAGCTAAACTTATTAAATCCTTCTTTTTTCATTAAAGGTAACAATTGTCCAGAATTCTCTTGATTAAATTGTTTAAAAGTAAAATATTGATCCAGTCTTCTAGATAGGCTATTGCTAGAACCTACATATTGACTACCACTAACTAAATGAGTAAAAATATAAACTCCTGCTTTTAATCCCCTAGTTTTAGGCGTACCTACTAGGCTCACAAAAGAAGAATAACTTTGATCATCAAAAGGAAAATAATACTTAACCCCTGGAATCTTTTTTAATCTATCTAGCTCAACTTGCGTTATTGAAACTTGTTGTTTAACCAACAAATTATTAAGTACTTCACTTGTAATACTCTCATAGTTGTCATAAATTATAAGATTAGAATAAGTCCGGCGTTGGTGCAAAGCACCGCCTGTATTATTTATCCTTTTTTTACTATCTCTTGTCAAGCGCAATGAGGACTGAAGGCACCCAAAAGACCTACCGGTTAGACTCCCTGCAAAGCAGGGGAGAGAAACCGAATACGCTGCAGGGAGCACCTTTTTAGTTACTCATATTGACTCAGAATAAGACGATACACAAATTTATCCACATTAAGCTCAGACTTATTAAAACATTTCTTGTATTTTTTTTTCTTTTTTTTTTAATATATATTTATTTATTATTAAAAAGTTAATTTATTGATTAAAAAAAAAAGAAAAAGAAGCAAGGCCGTACTTTCCCTGCTACGTATAGTAACCTAAATTACAGAAAGTTTTTGTCTGTTATACACTTAACTTATAATATTGAGCAAAGTATTAATACGTTAGGAAAGGCTATTGTGCGAACTTTAATTTAGGATTATTTAGTTTTTCCTAAAACCGGTTTACCGGCGACTAGAGTACACCTTACAATCATAATTATACTTATATCTATAACTGAAGAACCGTCTACTCGTTGCTCTTTTACAAACAAATACTGTTTAATTTAGATCCACGATTACCCATTTCAATTACTATCATCTCTAGTGATATTACCATACCCTGAGCCATTAATCAAGCCAGATAAAGAGTTTCCTAACTATCTTTGGTTACTAGAGCTTTAGGGCTTCCCCGGAATTTGGCTCTTTAACACAAAAGTGAGCAACCTACGCCCACTTCTTATGTATAACATCAGCGGCTGTAACAATAAATCTTACGTGTGTTAATTCTGGAAGGATAACATGTCTTGATTCTCTTTTTCCGTGGGAATATGAGATATTTAAATAAATATATTAACCTTTAGGTATAAGCTGAGAATATAACGCCTCGTTTCCGATTTTCACTCTATCTTTAATTTACGGCCGTACTTCATAGTAGCAGACCATAAATTACGGCTGCCTTGCAGCCAAATAGATCAAAATTAATAGGCTATTAGAGTACACCTTACACCATATATCTACCCTCACTTTCTGAGGTACTCGTGGTTTGAACCTAATATATGGCGAGTAACCATCTACTCGTTGCTCTTTTACACATTAATCATTAGGAAGCTCTGCTAAGCTCTAAGCTATATCTACTAAGAAAAAGAGGTGATTTAGATCCGCGAACGTCCATTCTAACTTTCGTTAAATCTCAGAACTTGTTACTGTACCCAAGTAATTAATTTGGCCCCTTTCCTTACCCTTTTAGGTTAAAAGGTTAGTATTCTGAGCTCTTAGGATTTACCCGGAGTTTGGCTACTTGAGAGTCACTAAAGCTTACTTAAGGCTTTTTCTTCCTCTGTTATCTACTTCTAACATTCTCAATCCTCCGTCCTCTAAATCTGATTCTGGAACTAAGTATGAATCAAATTCTATAAACTCATTGTCTGTATTTAAGAAGTCGGGGTACTGGTAACTCCAGTATCATTGGTGACCCTCTGCTAGTACAGACATGGCTGGATCACTCACTTCCATTTTTGTTATAACATATGAAATATGTTAATATATTCACTGTCATTTATAAGTTATGTGTAACAACTTTTATATTACACTTTAGGCTAAAACAACCAAATTATACCAAATATACTGCGTAAAGGCTGTGTAAACATGCAGTTCCTAAGTACAAACTTCGTTTAGTATCCAAAAGAGATATAAAAGATACCTAATTATTTACTTCCTCTTTTTTAATATAGGCTAGTTTATTTTCGAATAAAAAAGGTATACCTTTACTTATTCTCTTGGAAACAGTACTAGGGTCCACATCTAAAAACGTGGCACAGTCCGCCAGGGAGTCAAACGAATGTAGGTTATTACCATTTTCATCAGTAATAATTACACAAATGTTTGTACGAGAAGAGTTATAATATTTATTTAATGATACTATTCATTTTCTACCGTTCCTTAACTCAAAGTTTGAAGGTTCAGCAAGTAAGAGGTTAACTTCAGCTAGTAAAAGCGTTCTGTCAACAGCAGGGTGGCTAGAAGTCGTGGAAAGTCTATTGTTATTCATTTGACTTAAAATAAGATCTATTAATTTAACACCTTGTTCTGACAAATGATGGCCTTGCTCTTTTAACAATAAGATATTCTTTCAATCTTGAAAATCCAACCGCTTTTTAGAACGTCAAGTAAGACTTTCTAAGAAAGGAATAAAGATATTAGTTATAAATGGGATACGTGTAGTCTCAATTCTAGTAGTAGGCCGATGATTAGGATTATTAGCTCTTACCATAGATATACCCAAAGCCCCAGCATAATTATCATCAGTACTTCCTTCGCTAGGGAGATTCTCAAGATAAATCTTTATCTTTTGCAATAATTGAAGGTTTGTTGAAGATTGACATAAACTGAAGTCTAATCTAAAATTATTACCTTTATTTATGCTGAAACAACCTTCTCCTTCTATAAATCCTAGTAATCAGTAAGGAGTTATGCGAATTTCTTTAAAATTTGGCATTGAAAAATCAGATCTTAATCGGTTCATACTCTTTTTAATTTTTAATATCTCTTTTAATGTCGACGCCCCTCGATCAGAGTTAACATAAAGTTCAAAAGCTTTAGAAAAGTCTACATAATTAAGCCATTTTGAACCCTGAAGTGGAAATTGAGCAAAAATATTAAGTAATAGTGCTATATCTTTAAGTCTTGTAACAGTAAAAGATGAAAAATTCTTGTAGGATCGAACTTCTCCAAATCCTAGTGTTTTATGTATATAATATAACACATCTATATCATCTTTGTGCAAATTAATCTGAAACCTAAAGGCACAACTCCCACTAATAGCTACATAGAAAGAACCCTCTGCGTCAGTAAAACCAGCTAATCACTCATAAAAATTCCTCATAGAAGGAGTCACTAGCCCACTTTCAGCCGTGCTTGCAGCTCTAGCTAAACTAAACCCTCTTACTGAAAAGGTAGGCCTAAACATTTTAGTGGTTGTGTAATTCTCCCTGCCTGTGAAACCGGCCAAGCAAAACAAAGCCGGATATATTATATTTAATGTAGCCCTTGTTGTAAATAACTGTGGTATAATTTGGTTGATCTGGCTTTTTATAGATGAGCAAGTATCTTTTTTTAAAGATAATGATTTAGGTCTACCATTCAAATAACCCTGCGTAGCAGGAGAAGCTGACATTGTAGAGCTCTTATTAATTTTCACCTATGTTAATTAAAGATTTTATTCTTTAATTCCATATCTCTCGGTATGGATCAGACTATGTCTTCGTTATAATAAGTAGGTTTTAGTTATTGGCCTATCTCCTTTTTATTAGCTAATGTGGTAATAACAAGAGCAGTAAAAAGGTAAAAGCAAAGGCCGCATAATAAGAAAACCGCTTATTAAAGTTAAATTCATTAACGGAGGATATTCAAGCTACCTTACACAACTTGCTTTTTTTAAGAAATAAAAAATATGAACACGCTGTGATGAAAGCATAGTAAGATTATTCTTGTAGATAAGTTTATCTTATAGTCGTTGAACGTTCTTGTTTGTCATCAGCATTTGCTGAAGATCTACTAATAACAAGCTTCGCTTCAAATAAACTGAAAATCTATTCAGTCTTCCTTGAAATTAATCCTCTTTAACCACACAATTATGAGTTTGCATGGTGGACTAAAGTTTTAATCCATTAAATATAATAATTTAAAAGATGGAAATGCAATTAAGATTAAGATTATGGCTGGAGTAATTGTTCATATTAGTTCTATTAGTGTCGACTTGATAGACTTATTTACTTGCTACGGGTTTATTATTTATAGGTATTTAATATCAACAAATAGTATACATATTGCGGAGCTAGAGCTTGCTGTGTCCAGAGGACAAAAGCATTTATACAATTATTTACAATAACTATTTAATCCTTTTAAGTATGATAATAAACAACGAGGAAAAATTTAAAGTTGTTAAGCAGAAAATTTATATCTATCTTTAAATATTGCTCCCGATTTCATATATTTTATAATAGTACTTCCACTAATATTTAAAAATTTACCTGCTCTTCTAGCTGAAACAAAGCTTCCTATCTGTTTAAAACCTTCAGATGAACACTTTTCATATATATTCACAGGATTTCCACGCTTTGTGCTCATTAATAATTTAGTTTCTTCAGATAATATTTTACCTAAGGCTTTTTGTCTGATTAACTCTTTAGTACTATCGCTATGAGACTTTCCGTATAAAGGATTAAACTCACCTTTTTTTTTTAAAGCCATAAGGTTTTTAGTTTCTTCACTCATAGAACGACCATACCAATAAGCATCTTTTCCACTACGTACTCCTTTCAGAGTTTTACTAAGTTTATTTTTAGTATCTTCGGAAGGAGTAAAATTCTCAGAATATACACCTGCTGTTTTTAAGATATTATATGCCGGGTTTAAACCATCAAAATAGTACTGTTCTCTTGTGGTTAAATCCGATTTATCACAATACTCTAAGATAGTAAGAGAAAAACTAGAATAACCATATTTTATTAAAGCTCTACCTATTTTTGAATTACTTAACCTTTTTAAATAAGAAGGATTAAAATAATTTAAAAATCTATTATAAAGGTTTTTGGATTGTCCTATATAGAAATCCTTTGTCACTTTATTTGTAAACATATAAATACCTGGTTTGCCCTTATTTTCTTCTAAAATAATTTTTTTTAAACAATCTACATCATTATAAACTACCATATTTTTATCTTTACTTAAAGGATTTATAGTACAAACTCCCTTAGTATACGAAGTTTGATCTAAATTAGTTGATTTGCTGTAATACCTATAATATAATTTTGACTTTATAACGAAGAAATTTCGTCCCATCGAAGGCAACAAACGTGTCTTTAACATAAATACTTTCATACTTAACCGGACTATATCTTACCATATACTTGGTTTTCACGTTTAGTCTCTGAAGATCCTACTAAGGTATTTAATACCCATAGGTTTCCTGCTGATTATCCATTGTTCATCCTTTAAGATTCTCACCAATAGATTATTGGTACTTAAGGCTTTAGGAGTTTTCAGCACACAGTGAAATTTTACTCATAGTTATTCTAATACTATTTCATCTTTACTTAGACGAAAATTTATATCTATCTTTAAATACCGCTCCGGAGTTCATATACTTTATAATAGTACTCCCTCCGCCAGGCGACTAATATTTAAAAATTTACCTGCTCTTCTCGCTGAAACAAAACTACCTATTAATGCCTCAAATCCTTCTTGTGCGGAAAACTTTTCATATATATTTACTGGATTTCCACTCCCACCCCTATAGGGAGGGGGGGGAGGCGAACTCTTACTCATTAATAATTTCGTCTCCTGCCGGCAGGAAAATTTTCTGCCTAAGGCTTTTTGTCTCATTAGCTCTTTACGATCATCACTTGCCTATTTTTTTCTTTTTTTTTTTATTTAAATATAAAATAAATATAAAAAATAAATAAATATTAAAATAA
>LNKV01000112.1:17058-43798 GCA_001465935.1 Clarireedia homoeocarpa
TTTTTTTTTATTTTAATATTTATTTATTTTTCATATTTATTTTATATTTAAATAAAAAAAAAGAAAAAAAATTTACAGCCTGTCAAACCGGCACTGCTTATTTTTTTTTTTTTTTTTCGCTGGAGTTTGTAGTTTTATTTTCAGATCAAGGATTACTTTGAATTGTATCGAACATCTCAGGCCAATTACTCTTTTTTACAATTTGATCTCTTTCTTTTAAATCATCCACAATATCTTTATGATCTAATTGTGCTACTTCAATAGCTTTCTTCTCATATCTAGCACTTATTTTGTTAAACTCTAAATCTGACTCTACCCTTTTAATTGTTTCAATTAAATCTTCATCAGCTGATTTAATTGATCCACAGATGTATTCATCCAAACCTTTAAGGTCTTTTTCATAATCTTTTATTAATTTATCAGTAGGAAGTCTTTGGTTTAAAGTGTTAGAATTATACTCTTCTTCTGAACTATCAGATTTATCTTCATAGTACTCTCATCCATATTCTGGATATATCAATCTTGTCTTTAACATATGAGATATGTCTAAATCAACTGTACTAACAGTGGATACATTATCCTGGTCTGCTCATTTAACTTCGGGTATAGAGGATAAAATATTAAATTTATAAAAGATATCATCCCTATGACTAGAAGAATTAAAATTTTCATCTACACCCGGTACATACGTAGGTTTTTAATAATCCCTAGATTAGGATTACCACCACAAATCGAAGAACTGGTTACAGTAGTATTTTGTGTAGATATACTTTTACTTATTTTTTATTATTTTTTTACAATATTTAATTATTATATATTTAGTAGTATAATTATAAAAAAAAAAAAAATAAAAAAATTAGTCGCTTCGCGGTCGCTTCGCGGTGCAGCTCTAAAAAAAAAAAGAAAAAAAAAAAGAATAGAATTTATTTTTTATATATTTATTATTCTTATTTCTATTTTTTTTTTCTTTTTTTTAAACTCGATATAAAAATCCAGGAATTAATCTAATTTTACCTAATCCTCTTTCACTATTTAAATCCTTATCTAAAGGATCATTAGAAATATCATTTGAAGGGTTACCAGAACCTTACCTCACCCTTAACATATTTTTGTATTCCCCTGCGTATATACTACTTCTATCTCATATACTACCATAATGTGAAATATCATAGTCGTAGTTTGACCTATTAACAGATGGAGTTCATTTGAACCTCAGTTTTAACCCAACCACTAGTATTATTAGAATCGTAAACTTGATCTGACACCTAATTAGGAGGATATGAACCCTGTAATAAGTATCTTTTTAAACAAAAAGGGTTTTATTCATTACTAGACTGAGACTGACTACCAGAACTATTAGAAACCGAATCACATTCTCTTACAATTTTACAGTCAATTTATGATTTAGAATTTTTTTTACAGTCTCTGTGTCAGAATATTCTAAACCCAAATCCGAAACCGGGAATTTACTAAGAGCATTTATTATATTTGCCTGTTCTCCCCTCCAACTAATTAAGGTGTTGGAGGGGGAGTCCCTGCTTTGCAGGGGGGGACAGCCACTAATGATTTAGCTTTTATAAAAAGTCCTTGTAATTTTGAGTAGAATAAAATATATTAGATTTATTCCCTTTAGCCTTTATTACAAAAGGTTAGAAGATGTCTTAATTCTATTAGACTTATACGAGGTGTCGTAGCTTATATGTGTTATTTGGTTTAGATCTTTATTAAAAAGTGTATTATATTGTCTACTATCAATTTTTAAAGCGTTTTTTCCCAATTCAAACGCAAATCCTAGAGTTAAAGCTAAGAAGAATATAAGCATTATCACTAAACCATAAACACCGTTAGCATAGGCACTTACTACGTAGGGATAGATTAATAATATCTCTAGATCAAAAAGTAAAAACAATAAAGCTTGGTTATCCATTTACCTATGTAATGAAGACTTAAATAACATCTTCTAACTTAAATATCTGTTTATACACTCTACCTTTTCGAATACTATCTGAAACACTACCAGCTGAACATTTAAACCCTAAGTTTAATTCATTTAAATACTTTGCTGTATCTTGTCTTGAATCAAAAAACAATACCTCTTTTGTATCTAGATTTGTAAGTTTAACTTGTCTAGACGCCTTAAGTTTATTTGAACTTCGTGTTTTGTTTAAATTTTCGATAGCTAAAGATACCCTATGTTTCTTAGCTACATCTTTAATTAATTCAAGTAATTTTTGTTCATCTAGCAGGTTTGACTTATACTCTTGGTTATTTATGCTAGTATATGATAAAAGAAAACGTCCTAAGTATAGCTGACCGTTAGTAAAAAAAGGTCGGAGGTTTGAAGCATTAATACCTAGAACTATACCGAATTTATTTTGGCTTGACGCTTTGTAAATTAATTCTTGGTTAACCGTGTCATACATAAACAAAGGCTTGGAATTTACAATAAAATTATTTATCATAGACTCCGGAGTACGTTTTATACCTGCAGGAGTAAAAAAAAAAGAAAAAAAAAAAAAAAAAATAAAAATAAAAATAATAATAAACAAAAATTTACAATTGTTTTTTTTTTTTTTTTTTTTTTTTTAACCGCTACTTTTAAGATATTGTATTCAGGGTTATAAACTAAAAGGAATATTTGCTCTAATGCCAAAGTTAACTGTTTAGTTTTACTAAAAAAAAGAGAAGTCTTAGATTTGTCTACAACATTTGCAGAGTTTTGAAACAAATCTGAAGGTAAAATATATAGATCCAAATGGAAAGAATCTAACCCTAGCGACGTAATAGCAAGATCTATCTTTCTTTTACCCAGAGTAGGCTTGAAATAACCTGTACTTAGTCTATTGGCTAAAGAAATCGAAGATCCTACATAAGAGTAACCGTTACTCTTATTAGTAAAAATATAGACTCCGGCTACACCTTTATTACCGCCACGACTATATTTTCCAACCAAATTCAAAAACTCCTCTTTGTTTACAATAGGTAGTTCTAATCTTACTGGCTTAATTTCCATTAAACTATCAAACTCAGCAGGAGTCAAATAAAAATCAGGTATATGATGACTAAGTATGGAAGAAATAAGTTGCAGATTTATTTTTTGTTTGATTCCATTCCTCGTTGTCGCTTCCTTAAGAAAGGTATTAACAATGATGAAAGGGTTTTCCTATTTTTTTCTTTTTTTTTTTTATTTAAATATAAAATAAATATAAAAAATAAATAAATATTAAAATAAAAAAAAAGAAGAAAAAAAAAGGCAGGGAGGGGGTCTAACTTATTACTTGAATTAACTTTTTTTTCAAAAAGCCTCCTTAAGGTTATTACCTTCCGGTGCTACTTTTCTTGAACTGTGAGTAGAATAATTTCTTTTAAATATTCCTCGTTGGATTGGGTCGAGTCAAGACTGGGGTTTTCGAGGTAACGGAACCAATATATGTTACCTGATCTAGATTTTTACTAGCAAGCACATTATATTGTCTACTGTCTATTTTTAAAGCATTTTTTCCTAACTCAAATGCAAATCCTAAGGTTAAAGCTAGAAAAAACACAAGCATAATTACTAAACCATAGATACCATTAGTATAACCACTTACTACGTAAGGGTACACTAATAATATTTCTAGGTCGAATAATAAAAATAAAAGTGCAAAAATGAAGAAAGAAATACTGAACTGAGTTCGATTCTGCCCTAAAAAACTGTGGAACCCACACTCAAAAACCGAATCTTTTTCTTGGTACGTTGTCACCAAATTAATCATACAAATAATTAACAATCAAATCTTATTCTTAAACTATTCTATTCGTATTCATTCTATTCTGAATTATACGAATTTGATCTAACCCCTCTTTACTTAAATGAGCTTTATTGCTCACTAGATCTACTGCTTTGGAGAAATCAGAAAAATCTTTAGATTTAACACCTTGTAAGGGATATTTGTAAAAAAAAGGGATAATAACATCTCTTATATTGGAAATTTTGGTTACTTTAAAATCTATTGTACCTCTATTTTCTAAAGTTGTGTATCCACATCCTAAATATTCAATTAAGCTCATCATTAAATTTTCATCTCTAACATTTTGGGTTAAAATAAAACTTAATTTAACTGCTTCTCCGTATTTAGATGTTTTCGATTTAAATATTGTAACACTAAAACAACCTTCTGCTATTTTTTTCTTTTTTTTTTTTATTTAAATATAAAATAAATATAAAAAATAAATAAATATTAAAATAAAAAAAAAAGAAAAAAAACACAAATCCAGCTAATCATAAAGGATTTATGATTTTAGGTGTAGGTACTTCAGGTCTTAAACTAGGAATTATGTTAGGGAAAGCTTTACTTAAGTCTAGACTTAAACCTTTATTTAATACTGCTTTCAAAGCCACAAGTTCCAATAACCCTTTTTCAGTTAGATGATTTTTATTTTTAATTAAAAGATAAGCTAATTTAAATATTGTATAATCTGCTAGTTTTTTAGTTATTAATGGGTATCTATCAAAATGATTAATTATAAGAGCTAAACCTTCTAAAGATTCTACCCGATACTGAATAGCATCATTCCCCATAAGTGATATATTACCTACTGCAAAAAAATCCTTAATGTCCTTTAACAAACTTAAGTCTTTTTTATGTAAACTAATTGCAAACCTGCAAACTACACGTCAACCTAATTTATATTTTTTATCTTTTATTATAGTTAACATAAAGGAGCCTTCACCGTCTGCCTTTTTTTTTCTTCTTTTTTTTATTTTAATATTTATTTATTTTTTATATTTATTTTATATTTAAATAAAAAAAAAAAGAAAAAAAATAAGCCGCCCGGTGATATATCATGGATTTAGAGTTAATTTAGATAGTAGTTGAGAATAATTTCTTGTGAGATTTATTTGGTTAGAAGGGATTTTGGCTCGATAGTTTCTCTCGAAACCCACTAGAGTATACTTTAAGGGTGGAAAATTATTTCCGCACCAACTATCGTCTACTCGTTGCTCTTTTACAAATAAAGCATTACCACCCTTATTTGACTTAGATCCGCGGTTGCCTATTACACTTTCGTTCATCTTTTGACTTCTTACCATACATGAGTGATTAGTTCATCCACAATTTATTTTTCAATAAATGCTTGGTATCAAAAGCTTTAAGGAATCCCCGGAGTTTGATAGTTTATCCCTAAATTTTGATTTCCCAAATCAAACAAAAGGATTATGTGGAGCAAAAATTAAATTAACTGCTAATAATATAACAGCTAATATAGGTATAAAAACAAAAAAAAAAGTTGTACTTGTCATTTTAACCTTTAAATAATATTAATGCTAATATATTAGCCATACTTAATCATTCTTGAGGGGTAAATATAAATAAAACTATTATTAAAGTTAATATAGATATTGTAATAGTTAAAGAACTAGATAAAACAATGTTATTTAGTTTAAAGGTTAATTTTTTAATTAATAAATTATTTTTAATAATGCTACCGTGCAAGTTAATATTTTCTATTTCAGGGTTTATTTTATATTCAGGTTTATCAAAAAAAACTTGTTTTACTATATTTAGGTAGTAGACTGCACTTATTACACTTGTTAATATACCCACTAAGGTTAGGAAGACATAACCACTGTCTAAAGCGGCACTTAAAACCATCTGTTTGGCAAAGAATCCTATTAAAGGTGGAATACCTACAAAAGAAAAGATAGTAATAGTTAAACTTAAAGCTAAGACAGGGTTTATGTAAAAATAACCTTGCATTTGACTAATTAATTGTATCACGGCGGTCAGATTTATCTTCCAAATAATAGATACGATAGCTAGTATTGCATACTTATACTCCGGTCAAAACCAGGAGAAGTCCATATAATACTATGCCTGCAGAGGAAATAATAACAAATTTTATATAATCTGTTTTTATTTTCTACCTGTATTCATACCCACTTTTAATTTATGTAATTTATCTAATCCTTCCTTAGTTAAATGCCCCTTTTTATTCATTATCTCTACTGCTTCACAAAAATCTGAAAAATCCTTCGATTTCACACCTTGTAAAGGTATACTTTTAAACAAAGGAATAACTTTATCGGAAAGATCTTTAATTTTTTAAAATTTGAAAATCGACTTTATTTTCTCTAAATCTTAAAAATACTTTACCGCAACCCCAAAAATTGACTAAGCTATTCATAAATACCTTATCAATTGAATGCTGCGTTATGTTAAACCTTAATTGTACTTGAAATCCTGTTTTTAGGGTTAAGGATTTAGCAATCTTAATACTAAAACACCCTTCTCCTGCAGTAAAGCCTACCATTCAATGAGGATGAATTTTATAATTCAATAATTCTTCATCGGAACGTTTTGATCTTATAGCCGGAGTAATACCAGGGAAAGCAGTTTTCAGTAAAGTAGGGAGACCTAAATTCATAGAAGCTTTAAGAGATATAATTTCATGTAAACCTGAAAGAGTTAAATGTTCTTTTTTATTCATCAAGGCCATTATTTGTGCAAATAGCTTGAAATCTTCACATTTTTTAGTTAAAAGAGGATATTTTTCAAAATGATTAACTATAACGTTTAACCCCCTTAAAGACTGTACCACATAATTAGATGATTCTTCCTTATGATAAATTTCTCCAACACCAAAAAATCCTTTAATTTTTTCTAATAAATTTAGATCTTTTTTGTGTAAACCTATCTGAAAGCAAGGTTGTACAACTCAGCCTACTTTTACTGAATTACTTTTAATTATTCTCTGCGGAGCTACTCCCACCGGGAGTAGTGAAAATTTGATTCACCATCCGAGAAACCTGTTAAAAACCAAGGATTTAGGTTAGATGATAAATTACATAATTGCTGTGGGGCTAAAGAAGTATACATTCTTGATGTATTTATTTGGTTAGAAGGGATTCTGATTAGATAGTTTCTCTCGAAACCCATTAGAGCATACCTTAAATGTGTTAATTTAACACACTTATGCCCGTCTACCCGTTGCTCTTTTACAGATATATTATCTGATTTAGATCCGCAATATTCCATTTCTCTTTCGATCATCTTCTGACTTCTTACCATACATGAGTGTTTAGTTCATCCACTTATAGCCTTTCGACTACGGCTTGGTATCAGAAGTTTTAGGAGGTCCTCGGAGTTTGGCCATAGAACCCGTAATAGAGGTTTCCCAAACCTCTTGGCAGGTGAGTTGTTTTTATCAGCTAACTCTTTATATTCTTCATTATCATTTACATAATAATAAAGAGAGAAACCAATGCTTATTAAAATAATGAACGCATTTAAATTGCTAATTGAGTATTGCATTAGGTAAAAGATAAACGCTTGAATAGACTCTATACTGTTAATACTTAACGCTAGTAATATAAAACCTAGATGACTGATAGTACTATAAGCAAATAATCTTTTTATTCTTAATTGCGTTAAACCAAGTACTGTACCTATTACTAGTGAAAGTAAAGAGCTGACTAGTAAACCTGTAGTTCAATTGTATTGTAAAGAAAATAAAGAATTACTTGTATAATGTACTAATTCCAAGAAAAATATAAATATTGATATCTTGGCTACTATAGCTACAAAGGTTGTAACTATAGTTGGAATAGCGTCATACACATCCTCAGGAGTAAAATTTATCGTACAAATTAGCTTAACAATTATATACAAAGATAATCTAAAATTATTCATTATTATATCTACCTTTATTCATTCCAGCCTTAATCAATTGAATTTCTTCAAATCCTTCCTTAGTAAGATGAGCTTTAGATTTAATAATCTCCGCAACCTTAACTCAATCTTCGAAATCTTTTGATTTCACACCAAGTATAGGATATTTAAGAAAAAAAGGTAAGATCTTTTCGCACCAAAGGTAGGATGTCGTTGAAAGTACGACATTTAAATTCCGCATAATCCTTATAAGAATAAAACTGTCCACATTCAAAGTAATCCGCTAAACATTTAATAAGAGGCAGATCACGGACATGTTGAGTTAAAACAAAAGCCAACTCAACACGACCCCCTGCATTATAATCCTTATCAACTCTCAACTTAACCATGAAAGAACCATCACCGGCAGCAAATCCTGCAATTCAACAAGGATGGAGTGGAAGTAACTTGTGTACACCAATTAAAGGTCTAGTCACAGGAAGATAATCAGGAAAAGCTTCTTTCAATGCGGGAGTTAATCCTCTATTCATAGAAGCTCTAATATTAAGAATAGCTTTTAAACCTTCAGATGTTAAATGTCCACCTTGCTTCATAATCATAACAACCTCTCTAAATAGAATATAATCCGCAAGTTT
Organism: Clarireedia homoeocarpa; assembly: GCA_001465935.1. NCBI lineage: Eukaryota > Fungi > Ascomycota > Leotiomycetes > Helotiales > Rutstroemiaceae > Clarireedia > Clarireedia homoeocarpa. The sequence goes on from LNKV01000112.1 coordinate 25,346, forward strand.
CTGAGAAACTAAAGGGTATTTATCGAAATGAGGAAGGATTCCTGTAATAATTTGGTCTAAAGAACTGACCGTAAAATCACAACAACCATTTCTCTCTTTACTTACTCGACCTATACCCCCAAAAAAGCTTTTAATATCTTTTAACAGATTAACATCTCTTTTATGAAGATTGATAATAAAATTAGCTTCGATTTTTCAACCTGTTCTACTTTTAGTTGATTTACGTGCGATAATGGTGAAACATCTAAAAAAAAAAGAAAAAAAAAAAATAAAATAAAAATAAAAATAAATAAAAAATACATTCTATTCTTTTTTTTTTCTTTTTTTTTAACTGCATCTATAAATCCGGTAACAAACCAAGGTAGGCTAAGAAGAGAATATGCATTAAGGTTGTTACTATTTGTATAAAATCGTCTTTGCATAATTTGGTTAGAAGGGATTTTTACTAAACGATTTCTCTCAAAATCTAATAGAGTACATCTTAAACATGGGGACCAGCTTTGCAGGCCCCGTGTCAATTACCGTATACTCGTTGCTCTTTTATAGTCATAATTTATATAAAAATATTTTTTTTTTAGTGTTTATTAGCCTGCTAATTTTTGCATAATATATCTCCCTTTATAAGGCTTTTGGCTGTTTCTAGAAAAATACATTCTAATACTTCCTGTAGGTACACCTAAGGCTTTTCCTACTTCGCTCATTGAAGAATATATCTTTTTTATACCTGTTTCCTTATCAAGTAGTTCTACGGCTATGCTAGGACTTCCTGCTCCTTCTGCTCGTTTACGGCCTATACCCCCTGTTGCATTTTTGTTACCTTTTGCAGCAGCTGATATTTTGGCTTTTACTTGTTCAGAATGTCTGGAACCTGATCGGGAACCAGCTATTAATAAAAGATTATACCTTGGTTTAAATAAATCTAAGTAATACTGCTCTCTTTGTAAAACTTCAGATGAATCACAATACTCTAATATTTCCAAAGTAAAGTTAGAATAACCATGCTTTAGCAAACTACTATATATCAGACTTTTCCTTTTTTTTATAGCTGTTTCTAAGAAATAAATGTTATAATAACATTTTAATCTTCTCACTAGATCAACACTGCTACCTATATAACTTCTCCCATTAGTTACACTTGTTCAACGATATATACCACTTTTACCTTTATTTTCTTTTAATATTCTAATCTTATCTTTATCTGCATTTTCATAGACTTTTACTGACGCAAAAGACGAGGAAATCGTCGAAGAATTTGTAGAATACCCTCTGCTCCACAGAGACCCGTCTACGGATGATGATATAGGTAATGGTAATTTAGTGAGTATGCTACCCATATAAAGAAGCCGTTTTTTATTAGTAGTCCCTTGCTCCACCAGGACTATAGATAAAGCCCTTTTTTTATGAGAGTATAAAGGATGTACAAATAAAACCAAAGTAGAAAAGAAATTTATAGAATAAAACCAAAGGCTTTTTTTTAGTGAGGAAAATATAACGTTTAAACCATAGTTTGAGGAGAAGCAAGCTAGCACTTTTAGAAATTGTAATACTCGTAAATTAATAATAAAGAAGATAAATAATAAATAGTCTGTGCTAGGACTACGAACAAAAATTAGAAAGCTATATAACACTAAAGCAAAAAAAGATAAACCAGTGACTAATTTAGATCCGCGATAACCTACTTTCTTTTCAGAAGTATTAAGGCTTGTTACCTTATTTTCTCGCTTATTTGCCAAATAAGCGAGAAAAAAACCTGAGTAATTACTTCAGCCACATATAGTTTCTCAACTATAGCTTGGTACCTTAAGTTTTAAGGTGTTCCCGGAATTTGGTAATTGGCCCCGCAAACACGATGACAATGTTTTTGATGATTTCCCAAATCATCTATCAGGGCTTCAAAAATGGAAAGGTGCAGCTGAAATTTTAAATAAGAACCCTGCACTCATTATTAACAGAGAAAAATTTATGTAGTAGGGTTTATATCAATACAAAATATTGTCTGTTGTAACAGAGCCAACTGCGTGACCACTGTTCCCTATATCACTTAAACTAGTAATGACGTATATACCATCTAATACAGTTGTACCAGAATTTGCATATAATAAAGCAGATCCTAAAAGGATAAAACACGAGCTTAAACCCAAGGTCACCAGATTTATCATACAAATATCGTGTAATAGAGCTGTGCTGTGAACTCTAACAATTTTATCTTCCAGTATTCATTCCTGCTTTTATACTCCGAATTTCTTCTAATCCTTCCCTAGTTAAATGCTGCTTTAATTTCATGATTTCTACGACTTTGCAGAAATCCTCGAAATCTTTAGACTTTTCCCCTAGGATAGGGTATTTTTTTAATAGAGGTATAACTTTGTTAGTCAGATCTAAAAATTTACTTACTCTATATCTACACACGTTCTTGCTCTTAGATACATATCCGCAATCAAAAACCTTAATCAAACTTTTCATTAATAGTTCATCTCTGCTATGTTGAGTTATTTGTATTTCTAATTGTACACCCTCCTGTAATTTATTAGTAGCAGATTTTGCTAAACCTACATAAAAACAACCTTCTGCTGAAACAAATCCTGAGAATCAATATGGATCTATAACAGTTTTATCTACCACTAAAGGTCGAATTGTTTGAATAACATTATCCGTGTTAGGAAAGGCTGTTTTCAATTCATCCGATAAACTTAGGTTAATTGAGGCTTTAATTGCTACAATTTTTTGTAAACCAGAAAGGGTTAAATGTTCTTTATTTAATACCAGATTATATGCTTCTTTGAAAAGTTCAAAGTCTGCAAGTTTTTGAGTTATTAAAGGGTATCGATCAAAATGTTCGATAATTTTGGCTAAATCTTTAGTTGACTGAACACGATACTGAGCTTTATTTAAAATATCTTTATAATAAATATTACCTACACCTAAGTAATTTTTAATTTGCTCAAGAATACCTTGATCCTTTAGATGTAAATAGATTTCAAACCCTAATTTTACCTGCCGGCAGGTCAACCTATTTTGTTATTATTTTTGAAAATACCCGTCTCCCCCCCCCCCCCCTGTGGGGGGGCCCCCCTCGCCCTCAAGGGTGAGGGGGGGGGAGTAGGAGAAACAGCCTTCACCATCTGCGAAACCGGTTAATCAGTTAGGATTAATTGCGCACATATTTGAATTGTCTGTAGCAGGACATTGAACTTTGGTAGTATAAAATCTCGCTACACTTATTTGGTTAGATAGGACTCTGGTTTGATAATTTCTCTCAAAACCCATTAGAGTACACCTTAAGTACTGCTTTGCAGGGAAGTACCAACTACCGTCTACTCGTTGCTCTTTTACAGCTACAGAATTTTGGCCTGTGAAATTTTGGATATCTGTAACTGACTTAGATCCGCGATAACCCATTTCGTTTTCATTCATTATATGGCTTGTTACCATACCTGAATTATTAGTTCAGCCGCTAATAGCCTTTCGACGATAGTTTGGTACCATAAGCTTTAGGGTGTCTCCGGAGTTTGATAGTAAGAGGCATAAAAGCAATGTCCTAAATTGCCAAACACCTAATAAAAAGTATGTTAAACCACCGCTTGTGGCTAACTCTGAGTTTCTATACAATGTACTAAGTAAATATAACCCATAACTTTGCAGTTCTATAGATAAAAAGATAGAAACTAAATCACTAGTTGACACTAAAAATATTGCACCTGTTATAATAAATAATATAATTAACGAAGTAACTGGATTTATCATACAAATTCTAAACAATTAACTTTTAATCTATGCATACAACTATAACCTTATAATTTAACTAAAACCTGGTTAACCTTTCTATTAACAAAATTACCTATTATACATTGCATCTTTAATAGTTTTTATTAATGTAACTCTAAAAAAAAAAAGAAAAAAAAAAGAATAGAATTTATTTTTTATATATTTATTATTCTTATTTCTATTTTTTTTTCTTTTTTTTTAAACTGGTGTTAAGTGCATTTTATTTTCTATTAAAATAGACGCTTTTTTAAATCTCTCGAAATCTAATAGTTTTACTCCTGAAAGAGTATAATTTGTTAAGAATGGAATCAATTTTAGGTTAATATCATCCGTGCTTTGCACTGCTGATAATTCATTCAGCTGTTTCACGATTACTGGCTTCACTGATTCTACCACATTTTAAGTATTTAGCAAGTCTTTCTAGTAACTCTATATCTTTAATATGTTGACTTAAACTAAAAACTAGACTTACTGCGTACCCAGCTTTTCTTTTATCATTATTATAAAGAGAAATAAAGAAAGACTAAAAAAAAAAAAGAAAAAAAAAAATAAAAATAAAAATAATAATAAACAAAAATTTACAATTGTTTTTTTTTTTTTTTTTTTTTTTAAACTGCAGTTATAAATCCCGATAACCAATGAGGATTAAAGTCAGAGGATATCTTAAATTCCTCCGCAGGTATTAGAATAGCAGGGATAATATCAGGAAATTCGGTTTTTATTATACCCGGTAACCCTTTGTTTAAAATAGCCCTTAGTGAGAAGATTTTTAATAAACCTGGTAAGGAATTATGTTCTCCTTTTTCCACCTCCCCTCTGCGAAGCGACTCCTCAATTAGTCTCCCCTCTGCGAAGCGACTCCTCAATTAATTGAGGAGTCGCTTCGCAGAGGGGAGGTATGAGGAGTCGCTTCGCAGAGGGGAGACAAGAAGAATTATTTTCTTAAATACCAAATAATCTTTTAATTTAGCAGTAGCTAAAGGATATTTGTCAAAATGAGGTAAGATATATTTTATTAAGTCTTTTGTAGAACCTACGGTATAATAAATTATCCCTCTTTTACTAGTATAAATCTTACCTACTTTAAAGAAAGCTTTAATTTGGACCAAAAGATATAGATCTTTTTGATCTAACCCTATAGTTAATATGTGTTGAATTTTTCAGCCTATACCGGATTTTTTCTTAGCAATAGAAACAGCAAATGAACCATCCCCGTCTATAAACCCTGTTACGAACCAAGGGTTTAAACTACCTTCGTCTATAGTAGATAATTTTGGTTGGATAATATTATTATTTGAATTATTAGTTGTTGAATATAGCCGTTTATTTAGAATAGGATTAGAAGGGATTCCAGGTCAGGTTATCCTTTCGGACCCTCTTAGAGTATACCTTAGATTCACTGGGTGTGGTCCAGTGGATCAACTACCATCTACTCGTTGCTCTTTTTCAGATATGTAGCTATCTGATTTAGATCCGCGATATTCCATTATATTTTCATATATCTTCTGACTTGTTTCCGTACCTGAGTGATTAGTTCAGCCACCACGGTATAATTCAACCAGATTTGGAACCAGAAGCTTTAGGAGGTCCCCGGAGTTTGGCAGTTTTCCCCATAATATTGGCAATTTCCCAAATCACCAGACAGGGTATTCAATTATTTTAAATTGTTCACCCATTTTATTAACTATTTTGGATCTATAGTAAAGAAAGTTATATAAGAAAAATTTGCTTATAGAAGAATATTCTGCTATTCAGACTTTTCTAGGGTAAAATGCTGTTAATTGTAAAATAGCTGCACTGATTAAAAAGATAAAAATATGAAAAACATGTGTTGTAGTTGTATCATGAAATAAACCTCCATATAAACCAATACCACTTTCTAAACACGCAAAGTATAAGCAATTAAAAGCAATTAGAGAAGAGTAAAGTAAAACTATAATAGCCACTCTACTGAAAAGTATAGATTTATCTCGTCTTAAAGTCACGGCATTTGATAATAATAAAAATAAAATAGAAAATATTAACATCAAGAACACTCAGATTTGAACTGAGAATGTGAAGTTTGGAGCTTCAAGTTTTACCTTTAAACTATGCTCTTAAAAAAATTATAATATATTGTTTATAACCATTATAATTTCGGAAAAGAGATGATTCGAACATCCAGGTGTAGAACACAATATTTAGCAAATATCTTGTTTTACCAATAACAACTTTTCCTATATACTTTTAGTAATTATAAAAAGTAGTATACGGGGGGGGGAGCTTCGCACCAAATCACTATACTATATAATAATATATATTATATTATTATAGTCATATTACTATTAGAATATAATGGTAGTAAGACCTAAGGGATTCGAACCCTTATAACAAAGATTAAAAGTCTAGTATTTTACCATTAAATTAAGGTCTCTATATACCTATTATATAGGTATATAGGAACCTTACCCTAACGCTTTAAATTTATTTAATATAAAATTAAATAAGAGCCTTACTATAATGCAAAACAAAAGGCATATAATATCATAACAAATATCCAATGAAACAATTACTCTAGGTCATCAGAAGGATTAGCCATCTCTGTACTTTGTTGTTCTACAGTTCAATCTACAGGACTTAAACCATCTGAAGGTTTTGCCTTTTTTTTTTCCGGTTCCTCCGAAGCTTCAGGAGAAGATTCCTTATTTGATGCTTTAGCTATTTCATCTAAGGCCTTACTAAGACCAGCTAAAGATGCTCTACCTAAAGATTCAGAAAGTTCCCCTTCAAGATATTCCTTTATATCTTTTAAGGCTTCCTGATCAGTGGTATTCCCACTTTCTTCATCAAAAAAAGAAGAATATTCTTCTTTTATGTCCTTTAAAGACTTATTATCCACATGACCCCCTCTTAGCGCACGTTTTACTTCCTTAAGAGTATGCTTCATATCAGATATGTCGTTCACAGTCTCGTTAGGTGTAACGTCCCCCTCCTCACAATCTTTCTCATTAGTAGGTGTTTTATCATTATCCCCTTCATTATCACTACCTACAGGGTTGTCAGAGGATATATCCTCGTAACTTCTTTTATTACCTGTAAGTACAAAATAAGATAATACTATGACCCCCAATAATAGATAGAAACGTACAAAAAAAGCCATACCACATCTACAAAGTGCCAGTAAAGTATACTTGACTCCAATCCCAAATGATGATTGTCTGTAGAGTGGTAGGCTAAAACACGTCACAAACCCACAGCGATAAATGCAGTACCGATCATTACATGTACAAATATGTTAACATAAGGCTCTTTATCCTTATTTCAAGAACTCACGTTCTTGTTTAGACTATATCATTAATGTATACACTTTGGTCATACATTAGGTAAAGTTTTCGTGGCAGGGTTTTCCAACTCGTCTTTAAAAGTATTAAAAAATACACTGACAGTTAGCCTGCTAGTCGTTGAACCGTTATATATTATATGTATGGCTAGACTTTTTATTTTTAAATATTTATTATAGAATAGGCAGCTTCTGCTTCTTGGTTTACCCCTCCCAAAGGGGAGGGACCACAGCAAGAAGACGTACAAAAGGAAAACTATGCTTAATATATAATTGGCTGCTTATTGTCCTTAATTTAACCAAATAAATTATAAGGGGTTCCAAGCAATTTATCTTTTTTACTATATATCAATATATTAATACATCAATCTAAAATATGTCTATGGTTTGGACCCATAGCAAGAAAGATGTCATGTATTATACTGATATAATAGGGGCTACATGTAAAACTAAAACATACAAAACTAAATATTATTTCTACCATTATTCATGCCAGCTCTAATTAAACGAATCTCATTTAAACCTTCAACAGTTAAATGAGATTTTTCCCCTATTAGGTCTGCGATTTTACAAAAATCTTTATAATCTAAAAACTTGGTTCCTTGTAAAGGGTATTTATCAAAAAAAGGAATAATATTCTCAGATATTTTACTATATTTATATACGATATACACTACACCATTTGGTCTTGTACTAGCCTTTTCAATAGTTCCACTATCTAAATAAGTAATAAATTCACTTAATAAAACCTCATCTCGTGAGTGTTGAGATACTGAAAAAGAGATTTTTACCTGATATCCTACAGCATAAAGAGAGCTTTTTTTTAATCCTATATGGAAACAACCTTCCCCGTCTATAAATCCTGTTAGTCAGTTAGGGTCAGGTATTCCGTTAAAATTAACCAAAGGTCTTGGCACAGCTATAGTATTAGGAAATGCTTTTTTAAGTAATACTGATAAACCTAAATTCATAGAAGCTCTGTAGTTAACAATTTTTTGAATTCCTTCTAACGTAGATTGTTCTTTTCTATTTAACAAACTTACTATAGATTTGAATAACAAGAAATCTGCTTGTTTTTTACTTATTAAAGGATATTGCTCAAAATGGGGAATAATGATATCAGTCAAATCATTAAAAGATTGTACAGTATAAACCGCAGCATTACGGGTTTTACGCACAGTAACTATACCCACACCAAAAAAAGCTTGTATTCGTTCCAATAACTTTAAATCTCTAACATGTAACTCTATAGCAAATATGGGTGATACACGCCAACCTGACTTTCTTTGAGAGTTTTTGGTAAATCTTACACTAAAGGATCCTTCCCCATCAGAGAAACCTGTTACTCAGTATGGGTGAAGTTTAGCTGATAAATCTGTAGTGGTAGAAATATAATTTTGTTTAGGTTTAAGTAATAGATTTGAATTGTACCCGTGGAAGCCGGTACCGAAATAGAAACATGATCCAAAAGCACCATCACTTATAGTGAATGAAGAAACAGTATATTCTACCCCTTGTACAATATTGTTAAACTAAGGCATTTAATCCTTAGTTTCAGTAATTTTCATTACTGTTCAGACTATATAATGTGTATAATAATATCGTTATATATACACCAAAGTTTTTAAATAAATAAGATAAAAAAGCATAAGACCTGTGGGTCAGTACCCCTGAGTTAAAAAAACTGCTGTCTATTTTAATAGGGCTGGTATTTTTTTGCCGGCCCAGCCCTATTAAAATAGACAGTGAATAAAAAGCACAAGAGTGCTAAATTATATTATCCTATTTACGAGTCGTTGAACCTACCTTTTTAAAAATTATCTGTTAGATTTAATAAGGATTGGCTGCATATTGTCTTGCTATTAGATTAATTAACACTCTACCTGTCTAAATTGTATTTCCAGTAATTTCACCACTCAGTCCAATAGATTACAAGATTTCCATGCAATTAACTTTGTTTATTTGCCTAACTTCCTACCTAAAAATTAATAGCCTATTAATTGTTTTAGGCATAAGATTAAACAAAGGCCTATGTAATATACTTTTTTGCTGGCTACTTTTTTTCTTTTTTTTCTTATCTGAAATAATTATGTAAATAAAAATATGTGGCTTGCAAAGCAGGCCCTTAAAATAAAAAAGAAAAAAGTAAAACACCTACTCGTAATTAATTATGAATTCTACAGCTATTCATCCCAGATTTTAAAGAATTTATCTTATTAATACCCTCGACAGTTAAATGACCTTTAACCTCTATAATCTTAGCTACCTTAACAAAATCTAAGTAATCCCTATATTTTACACCTTGTAAAGGACAATTTAGGAAAAAAGGAATTACCTTTTCTTTAATGTCACTAAACTTATTTACAGTGAAATTAACTCCATCTGGTCTTGTTAAGGCCTTCTCAAGTCTACCACAATCTAAGTAATCAATTATTTTTGTTAATAAAGCCTCATCCCTTACATGTTGAAATACGGAGAAAGCCAAGCTAATGCTAAAGCCTGTTGAATACCTTGGGTTTTTTAGCGATTTGACATAAAAAAACCCCTCTCCATCTACAAAACCGGTTAATCAATTAGGATCCCGGATGGCTTGCTCACTTACTACTGGACGAGGAAGAGGTAAGACGGTAGGGAAGTGAGTTTTTAGTACGTCAGATAAGCCTTTATTCATGGAATACTTAAGACTTAGAATACTTTGGATTCCTTCAGGGCTAGATCGTGCTTGGCCCTGTAATAGTATGTTTACGGCTTGTTTAAACAAAAGGTAATCTGCCCTCTTTTGAGTTATTAAAGGGTATAAATCAAAATGAGGTACAATGATGTTAGCTATATCACGTGCAGACTGTACGCTATAATATGCCTGATTTCTATCTTCACGTTCGCCCACTCTACCCACACCAAAAAAGGAATGTATTTTTCTCAGTAATAGTAAGTCCCTGCTATGTAAAGTTATTAGAAATTCAGGTATAACATTTCAACCGGAACGAGTGGTACTACTTTTAGACACTTTCAAACTAAAGCTCCCCTCTGCGTCCACAAACCCCGTAACTCAATAAGGAGAAAGCTTCGGTTCTTTTACATCCACTATAGTAGTGTAAAATCTATTGATGCGAAGCGGAAAACCCCTCCTAATTTCTTTCCTCCTGTCCCCGCGTAGCGCGGGGAAAAGCGAAATCATGGGGGAAGGAAAACAGACTACAGGGAAAACCCGTTTAGCTGTAGTGTCCGGACTATTATAATTACTTAAGTGTCAATTGGTAAAACCTACACAGAAAAAAAGTATACAAACTCAGAATAAGCCAGTAAAGATTATAGCCAATACTACTGTAGCTACTAAACCGTATAAAGCTCCGCTTCTGTTTCCTTGTATTAAAGAATGGTGAGCATAAGTAACTGTTACACCTGATGATAATAATATTCAGCTTTAATTAAAAAAAATTAGTATGGCAAAGTAGCCTATCTAACATAAGACTTTAATCTCTAATAATACATTAGAGTACTTCCCGTACATGGTATGAAGTAATCCTTCTCTTATTACAATATTGTACTCGTTATAAAGCTCGACTGTACATTAGGATAGATATTTCAACCTAACCCCGATAAACCAGTCTGTAGCGACATTTACAACTGCCGACGGTCTTTGATCAGGATATCCTTAACCGTTTTTATCTAATTTTTCTATACATTTCTAAGTAAGTTCGATTGTAATCTTCTTTTTACTTACATTATTACATTTTCTTTTTGAAAACTCCTATCCTTTTTATTTGATATCCTTTGTATTCTACTAGAAGAGTATGATTATCTAGTTGTCTTTTTAAAGTATTAAATCCTACACCTATTTCTTTAGCTGAATCAGCTAAATTTGGTTTTATTAAGATTTCTCTACTCCCTCCCCCCCCCTGTGGGGGGGCCCCCCTCTCCCTATAGGGGTGAGGGGGGGGAGACGAAGGTTTTAAAATTTCAAAAACACTACTACTTGATCTTCTGTGTATTAATTTTTTGGTATTAATATCTAACTCTCGTCCATCACTAAGATGTTCAATAGTTTCTTCAGCATCTAATATTTCATGGATTTCAGCCAGACTAATGTTTACTTTTTCCCCTTCATAGGTTGAGAGTCTAAAGTTATTCATAGTCATAGACAGTTTTATTAATAAACCTTTAATTCTTTCTCTTCTATAAGCACCTATAAAAATAGCATGGCAAATTAATTTAAAATCCTTAAAATCTAAGCCTTTTTTAGAAATGAATTTATTTTCATCAAAGAAAGGTATAAAAATATTATTTAAAAAATGTGTATTTTTTATAGTTAATGTGGCAAGAGGTTTACTGTTATTTACAGCTTTACCTTTTCCGATAGATATCACAGATGAATATTCCAATTTATTTAATGAGTATGTATCTAAACCTAGATTATTTTTCAGATATTCTTTTATCGCATTTAAAAGAAATAATTGACTTTCTGATAGTTTTATTGAAAATACAGGTTCCATAGTGTTTCTACTAAGACTAAAAGAACCGTCTCCTTCAATAAACCCTAATAATCATTCTTTAGATATATTAAATTCATAGCCTCCTGTGTTCCCTAAGGACAAGGGTAAGATTTCTAAATTTTTTCGAGAGTTGTTCATATTATTTTTTATGTCTAATATCTGATTTACTAACTCTTGAGTTAACTTGTCTCTATCATGATATAAATAATACGCTTTTTTGAAGTCTAAATAATCAAATCTTTTAGTAGAGTTAAGTAAATAAATGTCAAATATGTTAATTAGTTTTAATATATCGTCTTTTTTTGTAACATTTAAATGACAAGTGTTATTGCTAATATAAATATTACCAATACCTAACTTATTTTTAATAAAATTTAGTACATTTAAATCATCTACATGCAAACCTATAGAAAATTTAAAACCAAATCCTTTAGCCAGTGAAACTATCATAAATGTTCCCTCTGCGTCAGTAAACCCTGAAAGTCATTTATAGAATTCGACGTTTAGATTATTATTTGTACTAAAATGCATCTTAGGTTTAGGTTTTAAGAAATTTCTATAAATAGTATGAATATAGTAGGAGTTAAATTTAATATGCATAATAAATGTATAGAGTGAGATTTGCACTCACACAGCAATACTGATACAGGTACTGAAATACAAAATATCAATAGTATTAAACTTTACTGTGTTAAGTAAAGGTAATTCAAACAATCCCTTATGTTGTTAATTAATTTTGTATAGCATTGAAGAGTGAAAATGAGGTTTAATTAATTCAATGAATTTACTTCTTGACTCTGCTTTTATATATATAATCTATTTCTACTATGAATAGAAGTAGATAGACCCCAGTTTTCATATAAAGCAACTTGTAATAATTTAATATCTCTTAGTAAAAAACCACTTGTATTAAGAATATAGCCTGACCTGTGATTATCTCCATCATCCATACGAAGCAATGGCATAATTTAAAAATACAAATATAGATATTGATCGTTACCTGCTTAAACTAAAAAGCTTAAACTAAAGAGCTTAAGCTATTTTTGTTACTTTTACTTTGTATCTTTTTTTTACTAATATTTCAATCCCTTTATTTACAAAGGCCTTTCTCGCTAGTACTATACTTGAGTGGGAACAACCTATTGCATCAGCAGCTTGGCGAATCGAGCTATAAGTAGTTGTCAATCCTGTCACCGTATCAAATACTTCTGTACCCATACCTTTATTCTCATTTATTTTCAACATTCTTACTCTAGCTTTAGCTCGTTGCTCATCGCTTGCATTATGTATACTTAAGTGCTCTTTTAATTTGGCTAGTTGTTCGCTCGTAAATTTATGATTTTTAATCTTAGCTATAGTTGCAAGAGAATGTTTATTACCCAAAGATGAACCTGCTGTTCGCAAAATATTATACTCAGGTTTCAAAAGATCGATGTAATATTGTTCTCGATTTAGCAACTGATCACCTTCACAATATTCTAAAATATACAACCTAAATCCACTATAACCATATTTTAATAAAGCTCTCCCAATAAGACTAGTACTATTTTCTAATAATCTCTTTAAGTTATTAAAACTATAATATCAAGTAAATCTCTTAGATAAATTATAACTACTACCCACGTAGCAGTTATTATTACTTATGTTAACTCAAAGGTATACACCGCTTCTCTTACTATTTTCCTCATAGATCGAAATTTTATCTAAATCAGCATTTAAATAAGATTTTTCTGGTGTAATATTTATTCCTTTAAATATAAAGGGTATAAGTAGTGATAAATAAAGAGAATCCTTTGTAAATTCCTCCGCAGGCATTGTAAATAAAGGACACAGTTTGATTAAAACATTATCCTGTGAATTCTGTTGAAGTAAATCTGATTCAAACAATCTATTATACGTTTTAACTTGTCTAATAAATTTATATCTATTTTTATGTTGTATATTTTTTTTTAGGCACAAGCACTTGTTTTTAACTTAAATGAAGTGTACTAAAAAGTATCTCTTCTTATTGATAAAGTAAAATCCAAGTCTTTTACTCATAAATCATTAAAGCGTAGGTAAGGTATATTTAGAAATACGCTCCCTATGCAACCACCTCTACAATTTTATACAAGTACGTATTATTTCCATTACAAATACAATCTGGTATGTTTAAATAAAAACCTTACTTATTTCATGATCTTTTATTTGTAATAGACGTTAACGTCAGTTAGTTTGATGATAGAAAATAAATATTTTTATCTATTTTCTCTTTCTTACCTTTCTTCTTATAAGTAGTAAGCAATAATTATAGTATGGATAACAATATCTTTTTTATTTATTTCTTAATTTAATTTTCAACATAAGTTGTGCATACTACGTAGCAGAGAGGTGTAAGCTAAACTCTTCTCAGTCAATAAGGAACTTATATTTAACGGCACTATTTTTCTACCTTCTGAGTAGAACAAAGTATGAAGTTCTGTAACAGCTATTAATTGACGAGTAGTAAAATAAACAGAGGATGTATCTGGATATAATTTTCTAGTCGCTCGCTTAACTGAAGCAGAAGATGTACAGAGATAATTAAATTTTTCAAATAAATGGTTAAGATATTGTTCATGAATAATCGATTGCTCAAATCTCAAGAAAGCATTCTCAGTATTCTTCCTTGAAATGTATAAATCACCTAAAATCAATCCGTATAAGATAGCATAATCTTCTTTATTGATTAAAGGTAGACCACTCTTACTATAACCTTTAGTTTTTAAAGTCCGGGTACTGCGACTTTTAAGGGGAATTGCACCGGAACATGTAAGAAAGGTAAGTTCATCAAACTTTCTAAATTAACTTTTAGATCAGATCATATCACATATAAATATATTTAAAGGTAGCCGAGGGTGATAATTTATTATTCAGCCTTATCCAAGGTTTAGATAGCAAGATAATAACAAAACGGAATGACCTGTTAATTATCTTATCCTTCATTCTTTAAATCCTTTACGGAGCGACAAGATATATTTGTGCTTTAATTAAAGAACGGAAATAAAAAAAACAGAAGACTTCTTCTAAAGGTCACTTTAAATAGTTTATATAAGGGCGTATGATCGTTGAAGTTTACTTATAAAAAAAACAATAATAAAAGTTTTTCGATTCTCCGATCTTTTGAATTTATTTCTTCTACTGTTTATTTTTTTATTGTTATTTAAGCTAAAGCATAAAGAACATATAAAAATTATAAGCCTGCTACGCAGGCAAAAACTTGCTCTCCCTAGTAATAAAAGAAATTAGACCGACCCAGCTAGCTAAGGGAACTAGAGCTAAGGACGACCAGGCTTACCTAGCCTAGTCGAAAGATTAAACCGAAACTGTTACCCTAAACAATATAAAAAAACTTCCATCATATTATTTTTAATTTATAAGCATTACCTGCGGATTATTTAAAGTGTACACACCGTACCAATGTATATTCACATTTTTCTTAATAAACTTCCCCGCAATTAGCCCTTTTTTCACCGAAAGATTTCCGATGCCCCTTTGATATCTTTTTACCCTAAGGGTTCACAGCTTCTATACCCATAGGTGGCCATTGAGCCCCTAGTTCGATAGTTGGAGATAAAGCACTCGTTTTTATATTAACTTTGTGTTATTTCGCTTCTTTTTTTTTCTTTTTTTTTATTAATAAATATTTATTTATTATTAAAAAGTTAATTTATTGATAAAAAAAAGAAAAAAAAAGAACAAATAAGCAAGCAAAACACATAGTAAGTTTTTTTTAATTTTATCCATTATTATGTTTATATACTTATTAATATAATCTACTTTTATTCATTCCTCCTTTTATTTTCTTTATTTCATCTAGCCCCTCTCTAGTTAAATGTACTTTGTTTTTCATAAGCAGAGCCACTTTTTTGAAATCCTCAAAATTCTGAGATTTTATACCGTGTAATTTAAATTCTTCAAAAATGGGAATCACTTTATTACTAACATCTGTAAATTTTTCAACTATAAATTCCCCATAACCAGATTTAGGTATATATCTACCACAATTTAAAGTAAAAATTAAACTTCTTAGGAAATCTTCATCTCTAGCATGTTGAGTCAAAATAAATCTCAATCACACGGCTTCACCTAATTTAGATCCTGGTGATTTTTTTAATGCTACAAAGAAACATCCTTCAGCATCGGTGAAACCAGCTAACCAGTGTAAACTTTTTATTGTTCCCGGCCCCCGGCCAGGTTTCAGGCGTCGTAGACGCCGCCCGAAACTATATTTAATTTCTGGTATTAAAACAGGTTCTATATTAGGTAAAGCTAGCTTTAAACTATCAGATATATCTCCATTATTTAGCACAGCTTTAATTGACACAATTTTGTTTAAACCTTCTAAAGTCAAATGTTTTCCTTCTTGTATTAAACCTACTACTTCTTTAAAAAGTAGATAATCGGATTGCTTATTAGTTAATAAAGGGTATTTATCAAAATGGTGAATAATAACTTTTAAGTCTTCAAGAGCATATACTCTAAATTGAACAGATTCCGCACCCAATTTAGATATTTTACCTACCCCAAAGAACAATTGAATTTGTTCTAATAAGGCAAGATCTTTTAAATGTAAGCCAATTTGAAAACTAGCTTTTACTCTATAACCTGTCTTGCTTTTAGAGTCAGGACTAACACCTACAAAAAAACATCCTTCCCCGTCAGTAAAACCAGTAATATAATAAGGATTCAACTCATTAGTAGAAGCAGAACTAGATTCAGAAAACCTTGCTTGACCTTTTGTCAGACTTTTGCACGCATAAGTAAAGATAGAAAATAAAGATATTTTGGGGTTAGAATAAACCTGGATTCCAGGTATAGATTCAACTATCGTATTAACATATTTTATAAAATGAAGAAAAACCAGGTTTCCCTGGCACTTAGAGTACACCTTACAGTATATTTTTAATACCGAGAAACCGTCTACCCGTTGCTCTTTTACAGATATGTAGCTATCTGGTTTAGATCCGCGATTGCCCATTTCTTGATTAATACCAAGAATCTCTAATGATGTTACTATACTCTCTGCTATTAACGAGGCCACTTTTAAAGCCTTCTTTAAAAGCTTAGTTATTAGAGCTTTAGGGTGTCCCCGGAGTTTGGTTTCTATTCACAAATTGCTTTTATGAAAAAACGCTCAAAATATTGCTAAAAAGAATAATGCTTCTGAAACAATAAAGAGAGCAACACCCATATTTAATCCTCTTTGTACAGCCAGAGTGTGGTTACCTAAGTAAGTCAATAAGGTAATAACCACTGGACATCTCTAGTTATTTAACTTAGTATCCCCATTCTTACCATATGTTGTGCAGAGCAAGAAAAATAAATTTGATAGGAAAAAAGGGTTATATGTTCTAGAGGGAATCAACCTAGAAAAAAAACATATATAATATTTAAATATGATTTAATTATTATATAAAGGAAATAAAAAAAAAAAGATTTAATCTGCCGGCTATTAAATAAAGCTCAAAGTTTAACCAAGCTCTAATTATAAAAATTATTAAGATGGTCTCAAGTATACTCAGTACGACTATTATTCATAGATTGTTTTATAGAACGTACAAGAAGTATCTCCTCACTAGTTAAACGTTTACCTAAATAACTTAATCCTTTATAAAAAGATAAATAATCTAGATGTTTACTAGACATTAGAGGATATTTAGTTAGATATGAAGTTATAATATAATGTTTTCGATCAGACTGAGCAAAAAACACAATTGTTTTGGCTGGTTCTATTTTTTTTTCTTTTTTTTTTATTAATCAATTAACTTTTTAATAATAAATAAATATTTATTAATAAAAAAAAAAGAAAAAAAAAAGAAAAGTGGCGAATTTTCTACCTTATAGTTTAATTTAACTTGAAAGAATTCAGCCAAATGAGTCATAAAAGGAACATTAGACTCCTTAGTCACTCTATTAAATTCACTTTGATTAAGAGAGAATACACACTGTACTCTACCTCGGCCTTCAGAGTCTTCTGAAGCGTAGCAACCGGTTAATTTTATAGAGAAATGACCATCAGTGTCAATGAAGCCAGCTAATCAAGCATTAGTATCTAAGCCACTTTTATCTAAAGGTAATTTTAATAAATTGGCGTTACGTCATAAATTAAGATTATCTATAGCTTTATATAAAGCTTGGATTTTAGGAGTACGAAATTTTCCATTAACTAGGTTAATTATATTTATCACAGCATCGGCGTTAGTAACGCTATACCTACATACTCCTCTTTCCTCTTCATATATAACCCCTGTATTAAGAATTTTACGTAATCTTTCATACAGAGGTATTTCTTTCTTACCGAAAGTAAAAACTATCTTAGGAGAAGTCTTTTCTTTTTCTCCTTTTCTAACTATAATAGACCCATCTCCTTCAATTAATCCGGCAATATAATAACCCAATTGATTTATTGTCCCTGTGTAAAGTCTTCTAACCTTAAAAGATTTATTTACCTTTTCCCCGGCCTGTCAAACCGGCGGGGGACAAGTGAATAAAATCGAGCTCCCTCTAAAGGAGTTTTAAGATTAGTTATACATGGTTTAACTGACTTATTTTTCTCCTATTTTTTTCTTTTTTTTTTATTTAAATATAAAATAAATATAAAAAATAAATAAATATTAAAATAAAAAAAAGAAGAAAAAAAAAGGCAAGTGATTAACTAAGTATGTAAATATTGGGATTTCTCTATTTTTTTTTCTTTTTTTTATTAATATATGTTTATTTATTATTAAAAAGTTAATTTATTGATTAAAAAAAAAAGAAAAAAAACCTCTCCTTTCTCCCCTCTGTTCTCCCCTACTCCACCTCAACTAGTCTCCCCTCTGCGAAGCGACTCCTCAATTAATTGAGGAGTCGCTT
>LNKV01000112.1:44188-68319 GCA_001465935.1 Clarireedia homoeocarpa
CCTTCTCTCCCTGTTTTTACTTTTTAGCCTCTGCCCCCTGCCTAGGGGGCTAGGCCAGGGGGTAAAAAATCAAAAGCAGAGGAGTTGCTTCGCAGAGAAGGGAGGAAGTGTACCTAAAAAAATTTTAGCTAATTACCTATTAGCTAAAAATATACCATATAAATAAAAAGGTATAAAAGCCAAGTATATATAGCTTATACCTGTTATGCATTACTTTTATCTTTTTTATAAAGTAGTTATACCCTATGTGTTATGTTAATATATCTGTCTATACTTCTTAATTTTCAAATTAAACGGGTAAATTAGTCCTTTATATCTGACAAGCTTAAAGTAGGCTAATTTGAAAAATGGGTGCTCTGCTTATTTTTTTTTCTTTTTTTTATTAATAAATATTTATTTAATATTAAAAAGTTAATTTATTGATTAAAAAAAAAGAAAAAAAAAAAATAAAGCGACCGGCCGGCAGCTAATTTTTTTATAAAAAAAAAATAACATGGTGTGTGGAGCAAGGAATTTTATTTAGAAAAACAATATAAATTAGATAATAAATCAATTAAAGTTAAATATCATAAAAAAACAAGAGTGAATACTTTATCTAAAAGTTATTAAAGGATAAGTGGCGGCCCTTTTTTTTTCTTCTTTTTTTTATTTTAATATTTATTTATTTTTTATATTTATTTCATCTTTAAATAAAAAAAAAAGAAAAAAATACGGGCCAGGGCCAGGCCCTACTAAAGTTGGGCCTGGCCCTGGTTTCACCAGCACCAGCAGCTAAAAGTAAGCTAACCTTGCTTGCTTCTGCCTATTTTTTTATAAAAAATTTAGGCAAAAGTAGTTTATTGAGAAATAAAAAGGTTTAGCCTTTTACTCTTTTATTAACTTTTACTTTTTCTTATTATAATATAAACTTGAAGGTATTAAGTTTATTAAAAATATTGTTCTATAAAAACAACATAGAGATATGGAGGAATTGAACCCCTAATTTCTGATCTGCAATCAAAATGTAGAACCGTCTACTACATATCCCTTAATACGTATACACCTTACTATTTTGGCTTTATTCCGCTTGGGTATAACGTATTAAAAAAAAAAGGAAAAAAAAGTAACTATCCAAGACAACAGCTAACGCAAGCAATAGCATGGCACATCTCACAAGTATAAGCTACAACGTTTGTAGTAATTACATGAATAGGTAGACCAAAATCACAGGGAAGATTTGACGCACCAGTATACGTAAAAGTTACTCAGTGATGGGTGCAAGCTATTTTGTGAGCATTTTGTAGATTTCAACAAGACTGGCAAAATCTACCCGCAATACCATGTAAGCAAACCACAGATTGAATAGGTAAACTAACAAATGCGTGAGGTTTAGGTGGACTATTTAAAGCTCATTCTAACGAATTATAGCTTCTATTTAATAATGTTTGTAGTGAGTCACTATAGAACTGTGGAGTTAATCAAGGGTATCTTGTAGTAGCTTTACCTTCAACTAACTGTACATAAACTATATATAAGAATAGTCATGTAGCTACCACACTTATAATACTACCAAAACTACTTATTAAGTTTCACCCTGCAAATGCATCAGGATAGTCACTAATTCTTCTAGGCATTCCTTGTAGACCTAAGAAGTGTTGCTTTATGGTAAGGTATGTACTGTAAAACTATAATACATCTTTAAATTTTAAGTGTTCATATCGAAACTGGCATATATCAAGGTAAAACAGTTATAAATTATAAATTATATAGTAAATTAAGTGTTACCTGCCGGCAGGTGTGAAATTGCACTGATAATTATCTAATTAAATACCGAGAGTTATTCTTATAAACTTAAGTCTTATCACTGTATTTAATAATAACGTTTTTATTATTATGAGTAAAGAACTCAGCTTTTTTAATTAATCTACTAACAGAAGTAGGATACATAGATAAGTATCTACCGCATTCAGAAATAGATTTAAAAGTATTAACTAGAATACCAAGATCATCCCAAAGTTCAAGTGCTTTAGGTTTACCACCTTCACTTTGAAACCTAGCTTCATAAATAATCCATACTCTACCTTCACGCAATTCAAGATTAGAAGGCTTATTTAATAATGTCTGAATTTTAAGGTTCAATTCATCTCTATCAACAATAGGTTGATTAGATGTAGATAATCTTTTATTATTCATTTGAGATAAGATTAAATCTATTAAGTCTTTACCTTGTTTAGAATAATGATGACCTTTTTCTTTTAAACTTAAAATAGTTTAAAATCAATGAAGTCTAAATATTTTTTACCTTATCATTGTTGAGTATTAAAGAATGGAATCATAACTGATTTTATAAAATTAGCTTGAGAAATAACTAATTCAATCTTTCCTCTAGAATGACCTATAGTACCCTCAGAACGATAAAATTTAACAACTCCATATGATTTAAAAAGGTTAGCACCAGGTAATTGATTTCAAAACTCCACAACTTTAAGCATAGCATATTCATCAA
The DNA here is from genome assembly GCA_001465935.1 of Clarireedia homoeocarpa. Taxonomy (NCBI): domain Eukaryota; kingdom Fungi; phylum Ascomycota; class Leotiomycetes; order Helotiales; family Rutstroemiaceae; genus Clarireedia; species Clarireedia homoeocarpa. The sequence continues at coordinate 46,674 of LNKV01000112.1, forward strand.
TAAGAGCTTGACCAATAGAAATACTTAAAGTGAAATCTTTTCTAGATACAAACACACTACCTTCACCTTCAAAGAATCCCATAAATCATTGAGGAGTAATATTAATAGAAAAATCTAAAAGATTAAAATCAGTTCTTGAATTATTCATTTCAGATTTAAGATTAGTGATAGCCTCTAATAAATTAGGATCTTTAGTTAATCTATAGTTTTGTAAAAGGTTAAATCCTTTAGTTCACGCTTCAAAATTCAAACATTTTGTCGTGTTTAAAGGATGATTAGAAAAAATATCTATTAATACTTGAACCTCTCTCTTTTTAGAAATTTCCAACACACCATATAAGGTATAAGATCTAACATTACCCATCTTTAAATTTGATTTAATAAAGTGGAGAAGATTAACATCGTCAATATGGAGTTTTATTTGAAAAATAAAAGCAAAAGTATTATGATCTCGTTTAATAGAGAAGTTTCCCTATTTTTTTCTTTTTTTTTTATTTAAATATAAAATAAATATAAAAAATAAATAAATATTAAAATAAAAAAAAGAAGAAAAAAAAAGGCAGCCCATCTACAAAACCTCTAAATCATTCAATAAAATCAGGACTAATAGAGTGAAGTTCAAGAGAATCAAACTCAATAGATTCGTTATTATCTATATTGCTAACTTCGGATAAGACTTTATAAACAGAACTGGTAGAGTAAGAACGTTTTGGTATCATAGTAGCCAAATTTTGTACCTGAAGACTCAAGTTATAAGAACTAGACGTAAAATTTTTTGATGAATCTAGATTAGATAAATTATCAGTGCTTATTTGTCACCCATAATTTGTAGATCATATCACTACCTTTCCTTCAGAATAAATAACTAAAACATTAATTATAAAGGTATCAGGTACTAGGCGTATGATCGTTGAAGCAGCTTTACTTAGTGTATCTAAGAAAGATTGCCTGCTGATTGGTTGTATAACTAGGTCTAAATTTATACGTCTTTCCAGCAATTTGCCTAGTTTTTCAGGAAGTTGGATATAATATATCTCCCTTTACACTACAAAATTTCTATTGTAGGCCCCCAACTTAAGAGGGAAAAATGTTACATTACAAAAACTATGATAAATTTATTATCATATAAACGTGGACTATCACTTAAGCTATACTGGAGCTTCCAGTATAACTTCTCTTTCATGTAGTCTCTGGGGATCCTACTAAGATAATTTAATATTATCTGTTGGTTTCCTGCCGATTGTCTAGATATACTTAAGATTGTTACTTACTGATTATAAAAGAATCGTTAAGTACTTAAGCCTTGTGAGAGTTTCCAGCATATAGAAAGATTGAGAGGAGCTAATGGGGTTTATTCTTGACGAGTTGGACGCGGTAAAGATTGTATAATTCACGGTTCCCCTTTTAAATCTATTCACTGATCGGTGTCTATACTTTTTTTTATAAGTGTTCATCTAACTTGGAAATATTGTCTAGCTCCATTAATGGATGGGAATATTAATTCTTCACCCTTTTGGTTATAACAAAAAACAGATTTACCACCAATACCATACTGAGGAGAAAGTTTACCTTTTAATCCTTTAGAAGGATGACTGTGAGTAAGGTAAAATTCTTTAATACCCTGAGCAATGGCATTTATCGTTTCAGGGGAACTAACAGTACCGTATTTGGGGTGACTTTCCTTTTTGAATAGCTCTTTTAGTTTATTAATAGTTTCAATAGAGTGACGAAAACCTGATGAACTACCTGCAATTTTTAAGACATTATATCTAGGTTTATAATAATCCATTCATTTTTGTTCTAATTCCGAACAGATTATAGTATCTGAAGCACAAATTTCTAATATACCCAGAGAGAAACTTTTTAATCCATACTTTCTCATTGCTCTAGCTAATACTATATTTGTAGCCTTATCATAGTTTGCAAGGTAAAAGTGAGAAGTCATTCTTTTAGATAAAGTAATACTACTCCCCACATATAAATCATTAGTTATATTATTTATAAATAAATATACTCCAGATTTTCCTCTTAAAGCTTTATAAATAGCTCTTTTACTTTCTTGAACATTATTAAAAAACATAACAAAATTATTGTTAGGTGAACCACCCCCTGCTTTGCAGGGAGGACCTGCCAAATCGTGACTAAATCTTTTTCCTGTCGTAATGCTTGCGTCAAAAAAAGACATTCTTCCCTTTACATTAACCCCTATAAATAAAATTCAGAAATGTGCTTTACCTAACATTCTGTTATAATCTAACCCTAATATTTTAGGAATTCAGAAGTATCATGCACTAAATAATGCAAATACTGCACCCATACTTAAAACGTAGTGGAAATGAGCTACGACGTAATATGTATCGTGGAATGCAATATCTAATGAGGCATTAGCTAAAACTACACCACTCACCTAATTACATAAGGGATAAATAGTCATCTAAATCCTGTGATAACTAAATCTATAACCATTGTACGTGGTATTTTTTTCAATATTAGTTTTTATTGTATCATGAGAAATATTTAAGGCTTTTTCAACAGCCATTATTCCATCATATTTAGTTATAAATTCACCATCTTTAAATACAAAGATGGCTTTTCTAATATGTTTTTGGGACTTCATTTTTTCGATTAAATCTGTATAATCACTGGAAGAAATATCCATTAAAGGTTTATCATCTTCATTAAAAGGGTCTTTAGAGATATATCATGAAGATCTAAATAAAGATTTATCTACCCTAGCTCTTTTTAATGATATAGTAATGGAAGCATTACCTAATAAAGTTGCAAGGGACCTTAAAGAAGGAACTGTTACTAATAAATTTTTTAATTCATCATAAATATGTATAGAACCAGAAGACCTGCTCTTTGAAATTCTTAATTTAGTTTCCTCTAAATGAGGTACACTATGATTTCTTGCTGCTTCTTTTACTGCGTTATATTCTGGTTTTATTAGTTTAATTCAATAAGTTTCTCGCTCTTCTAAATTATGTAAATCTAAATCTACTTGTTCTAAAATAATAAAAGCAAAATTAAGAAGTCCATATTTTAAAATAGCACTTGAAATAGGTCTTCCTTCTTGTGCTGCTAAAAGGGCTAAGTTAAAATAATTATAAAGTCTAACTTTAATAGATCTTGAACTACCCACGTAACACTTACCGTTTAATTTATTTACTATCATGTAGATATATCCCTTTTTATCTCCCTTAAATTTATTATATAACTCTTTTCTATCTCTATAGAAATTTTCATATATATTTAAGGCTTTACTAGGGTTTAATCTATCCAATGCATTATGTATGTTTTTATTTACAGTTTTTAATAAAATAAATGAGCCTAAAAATAACAAACCACTAACTTTGTAACAAGTAACCCGAATTGTATAGATTCCACTTACGAACGAATAAAATTTGATTAATCTTTTAATCTTTCATAGCTAAATATATACCCTTTATATTCACCATTTACCTTAGCATGTTCTTTTATAGTAAGATGCCTTATATTTAATGCTCTTCTAGCATCCATTACTCCATCATACTTATTAATAAAATTTCTATGGGTATCATATACAAACACTGCTTTTTTAATATGACTATTTTTATTAATATCTAAGACTAATTCTTCACACTCTTTTGATTGTCAATCGGCTATTCTAGGAATGTCACTTATGCTATAAGGTATATTAGTTAAAAACCATTCACCTCTAAATATAGTTTGTTCTTTTATAATATTAACTAATGTAGAGTGATTAGATTTAATTAATTTAGCTAGAGTTAAAACTGAAGGAAAAATAACTAATAATTCTTTAAAAGAATTATAAACATAAACAGAGTAAGCTGAATTAGCTTCAATCATTCTTACTTTACTTTCAATAGAATGACTTTTATTATAAAAAGGATTATTTTCACCTGTTAAAGCCCTAGCTATTAAACCTTTAGTTTTACCAGAATGTGTTCTATTCTTAGCCAAATCAGATAATAGCTTCTTAGTCTCCTCGGTATGTTTATAACCTAATGAAGAATAACCTTGTTTTAATACATTATAATAAGGCATTACATATGTAATATAAAAAGTTTCTCTAATCGTTAAAAATTGAGGTTCAACATGTTCTAAAATTAAAAGAGTAAAATTGGATTGATCATATTTAAGTAAAGCTTTAACAATAGGCATATTAAGATTTTGTTTACTTTTTAAAAAAGTATTATTAAGATAATTTCTCATTCTAGAGGCTAAATTTATAGAACTTCCTACATAAGAATGGCCATTTGTATTGTTTATTAAACAGTAAACACCGGATTTATCTTTTTGATCTTTTAGTATTTGAACCCTATCTTCTTTAAAGTTATTATAAACTTTTACAGGTTTAAATCTTTTTGTGTTATCCCCTACCAGCGTAGCTGAACCTGAATTGCTACTCAAGTTAGAGTAAGATGAAGTTATGGTATAGTTGAAATTGTGGATATATAAATAAAAAAATGAATATTTTATTACATGGACTATATCTTCTCACAATAAAATATGAGGACTACGTCTAGTCTCTGAGGTTCCTACTAAGATACTATTACTAAAAAAACGTATCGGTTGGTTACCTGCTGATTGTTCAAAATTATGCATTTTTACTGAAATTATTAAATAAATTCCTAGTAGCATCATTGTCAGAAGTTCCCAGCATATGGTAGTCTTTAGTACTTTTTTTATAAAAAAAAGAGTTGGGAGGGCCAAGTGGTTTGATAATCCTCCAATTGTAAACATGAAAACAAAACCTAAAGCAAATAACATTGAAGGTGTTAAATGTAAAGATCCACCGTAACATGTTGCTAATCATGAGAAGATTTTAATACCTGTAGGTACTGCGATAATTAAGGTTGCGGCTGTGAAATACGCTCTTGTATCCACGTCTAAACCAACTGTATACATGTGATGCAAAATGTTAGTAGATATTCCTCATATCTACCCGCATAACTATATAGGTATGCGCTCCTTTTTTTTTCTTTCTTTTTTTTTTATTTTAATATTTATTTATTTTTTATATTTATTTTATATTTAAATAAAAAAAAAAAAAGAAAAAACAAGGAGAATCGGACTATATCTTCATCTTTTAATAAATAACACTAAGGATGCGCAGATCCTGTTTTTTTTGTCATACCATTCTCAATATTAATCTGTTTCTGTAATACTCTTACTTGGGCTAATCCTTCTTCAGTGAGATGTAATTTATTAGAAACGAAATTATGAATGGTTAATCACTTATCGAATGATTGGGCTTTTTTAGTAAGTAATGGAAATACTTTAAAGTAAGATATTACATCATTCATTGATTTAAACCCTGTAGCTGTATAACGATAAACACCGTTCGTTTTGGATCTAAGAGTTACTTTACCAAATCCGAAAAGGTTTCGTATGATCAGAAGGATAGTACTATCCTTCTGATCAAGTAGATAACGCATTTTTATAACATGACCTAATGCATATCTTGCATTGGATGTTATGGATACATTAAAACATCCTTCAGCGTCGGTGAAACCAGATAATCAAGCATCTTGTAATGTAACTGAAACAGAAGTATTAATCAATACAATTGTATTTGCCCCCAAACGATTGTTTAAAGCTTGAACTCACAAAGATAATTGTTGTATTCTGTGAGTAAGAGCTAGATTACCATTAAATAAAAAGGCTAGTAGAAGAATATGTGAGGGATTATCTACAATTAATCTGTAGAAGTCATTTTTATTCCCACTTTTCCCTTGAGGAAAATGCTTAACAGTACCAATTCCTAACTTTTTCTGGATGTAGAAAAGGATAGCACTTTCCTTTTGAGTAAGAACAAAACGTACTCTTGTACCATTTGCATAAGTTTGGATGGTACCATCTCCTTCTACAAAACCAATAAAGTTAATCAGTTTTGGATCTAAGAGTTAAAATGTACTAGCTTGCTAGCTAATATAAACTAAGAATACATGTCTGCGCTCCTATTTTTTTTTATTTATTAAAGATGTTTTGCGTGTAGTCTCTGAGGCTCTACGACACCCTTTATTACTTTGAGTAAAGAGAGACGGATTGCCTGCTGATTGGGTATAATTAACTGAATTTTTACTCTTAGGTATCAATTAACTTTAAACCGTTCCAGCATACAGCAAAATATATTTTTATATTTTATTTGTGTACGTTTTAGCTCCTTCTATGAGAAAGAAGCTAACTCAGTTAAATCTTGGCTTAAATTTGCTATACACTTACTCCGCTCTACTAAGCACTCATGCACTTAGCAAGAAAATAACACACTATGACATCTTTTAATTAACAGCACTAAGAGTGTGGCGCAAATAAGGTTTTTATTCACTATCGCTTTAATCTGTCTAATTTGATTCAAACCTTCTTAAGTACGTTTATTCTGTTTCGAATAAAAGAATATTTTATGATATTTGATCTAAACGATATAGCAATAAAAAAAAAGAGAAGAAAAAAGGCTTGGAGGTCAAAAATAAATCATAACCCCTTAAGAAAGTTATTTTTTATATATTACCTTAGATAATACGTATCTATTTTTCAATACCTTTCCTGATCTTAAATAAACTTTAAATGTAGATGTAGGACAAGAAATAGCTTCCGCAGCTTTATTTCCTGAATAATATACTGTTGCTTCATTAGTTTGTAAATCCAAAATGCTTACAGCGCTTCCTTTAGATTTACTAATTTTATCTTTAACATCTTGGCTCATCTCACCAAAATTAGGGTTTTTTTCCTGCCGGCAGGCCAGCGACTACTTGAAGCCCGAATTTTGCCATAGACATCTTCGCTCTAATTTCTTCCGAGAGTTTTCTCCCTGTTTTTAAGCTAGACATCTTGGCTCTACTTTCTTCATTATGTATACTTCCTAACCGTGAGCCGGCTATTTTTAGGATATTATACTCTGGCTTTAGCAAATCTAGGTAATATTGTTCACGGTTTATTAAATCCTTTGAATCAGAATATTCTAGGATTTCCAGAGTAAACTTGGAATAACCATATTTAAGTAAAGCCCTATGAATACGACTTTTTGATCTCTTTAAGCTTTTTTCAAGAGTAATCAGAGAATAATATATACGTAATCTTTTATATAAATCCGCGGCAGATCCTACATAAGATTCCCTAGTCTCTTGGTTAACTCAGAGATAAATTCCGCTTTTATTTTTATTCTCTTGTAATATATCGAGTTTTTGAGTGTCCGCATTGTCATAGACCTTTACTGAATTTATAGTATTTTTACTCCCCTCCGAAGGGAGCCCTCTGGCTCCCTTGGAGCCCCACCTGGAAGGTTGCCCGGCCTTGAAGTAGAAAAGTTTTTCCGCGATCAGTTATTGGATAGATGTTGCGCAGCATTTCCAAATAGTGTATTATAATTCTGACGAAATGTTGAAAAATTAAAAGATGTTTCGCGTATAGTCTCCTGCCGGCAGGCACTCTGTATTTTACTCTCTGATGAGCATAGGGACAGATTGCCGGCTGATTTGGTATAGCTAATTGAATTTTTACCATTCAAGGTACCAATTAACACTAAACCGTTCCAGCTTACAGCGAAATAAATAATATAAGTCCTCAAATCACTAAGAGGCGAAGCCAAAACTCAACTTCAAACAACGAATCCTAATACTCCAATTGACATCATGGCATAGCTAGATTTTGCGATTTTGCATGTAAGTAAATATATTAAAAATTATTTCAACCTGTTAGAATTCATTTCTAAATTTAAAGATTTAATTTTAATTAAACCTTCTTCGGTTAAATGTTTTTTTAATTTAACCATTAACATAGCCTCTTTAAAACAATTATAATCCTCTTGCTTTAGATTTAAAAGAGGGTATAAATCAAAATGTGGTATTATTTTATTTAATAAAGAAGTAACATCTTGAACTATGAAATCACACCTAGGTGTAGATAAGTTAGATCTTAAATTCACTATACCACAATCAAAAAATTTAATAAATAATTTCATAAGTTCTATGTCTTTACTATGTTGAGCTATATGAAATCTACAGTCTACTTTTTCAAGTAAAAGATAATCTTTAGCTGGTCTAGTATAAATAGAAAACCCACCGTCCCCCGCCACAAACCCGGACACTCACTGTGGGTTTAAATTGTCAGGTAAATTTATAATAGGTTTGGGAAACGGTAAGATATCAGGATAATACTTTAAAACCTTTTTAGATACTCCCCTGTTAATAGAAGCATAATAAGAAAGAATAGTTAAAAATCCAGCCTTAGTTAAATGATCTTTATTTAAGATCATTTTTACAACCGACGATCATAATACAAAATCTAACCCCTTTTTACTAATAAGAGGATATTTTATAAAATGTGGTATAATTACATCATTTAAGTAATTCACATTGGTTACTCTATATACAGATATTTTTCTATCAGATCTATTATATATACCACCTACACCAAAAAAAGACTGAATTTTATATAAAATCTCTGCGTCTTTTTCATGTAAATTTATCTCAAATGAAGTTCTTACTTTTCATTTTAAAGGATCCGTAATTTCAATTATGATTGAAAAACAACCTTCAGCATCTACAAACCCTGTTACTCACATTGGATCAAGTTTTACTCCATTTGTAATATAACGGTTATTATAGTTAGGTGCTAAACGAGAAAAATCTCTTTTTAATAATTTATTTAAACTTACATTTATTAACTTCGATAAGCCGAAGTTAATACGTACACAAAAAATTGCACTATATCTTCATCATCCTATATGGATGATCCTCCGCGTGTAGTCTCTGAGGAGCCCTAATAAATCGAAATATTTCCATATAAATGGTTTTAGATTTAAGAATCTAAGAACATTAGGACTAATTACGGTTTCCTGCTGATTGCTCATTGCAATATCCTTAAAATTTTTACTTTGACAAGTATTTAAGGCATTAGAGGTTCCCAGCATATAGCGGAGATTCGCATAAATATTATTTAATGTGGGCCTAATTTTGACCATACCTAAATACTAACGAATAATAATTATTAAATTATTACTGTTTTGGACCATCTCTTTGCCAATATCTCAATCTTACTTAGATACTAAACTATTTCATTGTATAAGATAATGTTTTCAAGCTTTACCTAAATCTGAGTTAGGTAAAGCTTTATGTGCATGAAGATTTCTAAGTTCATAGAATTTATTAACCATATTAATTCTCATAATTTTTTCAGATCTACAAGGATTAACTTTAAAATAATCATTAACTAAAGATAATACTTCCTTCTTTTTAAAACAAGTTCATTTAAATGCTTCTTGTTTAACCATAGGGTATATTGTACCTCCATATAATTCTACTAAAGCTTCCAATATAAATCTGTTTTTTTGAGTAGCGGTTATTAATATTTGACCAGAAGCATCGTTTAAATATATACTTCCATCAGTATCAAAAAACCCTGCTAATCAACCATTATAGTATGTTAATTGTTTAGGATCTTTTAATTCTATGTTATAAATTTCACAAATTTTACCTAATTGAAGAATTCTTATGGGATTTTGTAATAAACCGTTAACTTTATTAACTAAATATAATAAACCTGTTTTATGATGAAGTCTATATCTTAAATAGTTATCACCACTATAAAGTTTTACTGATCCACCAAACTTTTGTTTTATTAAATATAACATTTTTTTATCTCTAAGTTGCGTAGTTATTTCTAAACTAGCGTATCCTTTTTTGGATAATAAAAAACACCCGTCCCCATCTATAACTCCTGCTAGTCATTCGTAAAATTTATCTTCATTATCTTTTACTGCTGTATAAACAAAAACGTGAGATTTTTTGTTATCATTAACTTTTATAGATATATTATTGTTATCATTTATATCTTTTAATGAAGAGCTTTTTGTATATACAAAAGTAAAGAAAGAGGTTTTAAGTAATATAAAGATGTATTTTATATATATTGGCAACAAACGTATGGCCTCTGAAATTCCTACTAACATGCTTAACTTAGAAAATTCTTTTATTCCAAGTTTGAAGTTTTCACTTCGTGCTTTGGTTATCTGCGGATTATCATACTTTACTAAAATTTTTACTAATGAAACTATAAAATTTCATAAAATGGGAGTATTTAGTAATATGAATTGTAAAAATTCTTTGACTTCCCTGCATATAGTTTGTTGCGTTAATAAAGCTGCCTTTATTAAAGAGCTATTTTTTTTATAACCGAAAACGCTCTTATTAGAGCTAGCTGAAATTGTAGTACTAATTATACCAAACCCAGGAATAATTAAAATGTAGCAAATATTTTGATTAACAGAACAGCATCGACTTTAAATCAAAGTCTGTTCTAATTAATTCTCAAAAACTTTTATATTCTTGTTAGGACTTTATCTTGAATTGTAGTATTTTCCTGCCGGCAGGTGATGGTTAATTAAGGACTTTATTCTTAGAATTTTTATTAACCCTTTATCTGTTAAATGTTCTCTGTCTTGTATTAATATATAGACTTTTCTTCATCTTAAATAACTTACATGTTTTCTAGACTGTAAATTAAATTGATTAAAATATTCTATAACATTTTTAGCAGAACCAAAACTAGTAGAACCATAATAGTAGGTATCTTGGGATTTTCTATATCCAATGTTACCACCTAAATAATTTTTTATTTTCGTTAATAATATATTATTCTTTTGATCGATTTGATAATTTAATCTTATTTCTGGTTTGTTTCTGGTATTACGATTAATAATCTTTACTTGAAAACTAGCGTCCGCATCAGAAAAACCTGCTAACCAATGATTGTTAAAATCATCTGTTAAGTTTATAGTAAAATTTATATTTATACCTTTATATCTATCATGACTTAATATATTATTAATAACTTGGTTAAATCTATTTTCTGACCTTAATTTACCATTTATTAAGTTAAGCACATTTAGTATTCCTTCCTTTTTAGACACTATTAAAAGATATGCGTTTTTATCTTTCACTTTTTTAACATTACAATTAGCTAATTTTTCTTTTAGATAATAAGCAAGAAATGCATCTGGAGAGCTAAATACTATAACTAATTGTTGAGCTTTACTGAAATGACCATCACCATCTATTAAACCTGCTAAATAATGACCTAATTGTTCGTTATTAAGAGGCTTCAAATGTTTAGGTACATGTTTTGATATATGTTTTACATGTTCTGAATTTACTACAATCCCGCCGCGTAAAGTCTCTGAGGTTCTATCAGTTAAATTATTACCTGCTGATTTACTTCTTTGTTCTAACTTTTTAACTGTATCATTTAAGATGGAGTATTTAGAACTATATAGCGAAGCAGTCCCAGCATATGGCAACGTTAAGAGGCCTACATTTGTAACCTCTGGGTGACCAAAGAATCCATTTCTTCAAATTTAACTTATCTTTTTAAAAAGTCTCTTATTAAATCCAGGTACCGGTAGTATAAACTCCGGGCTTGTGTATCATACACCTATGATAGAAGAAACCGACTGTACATTAAGCATCATTTCAGACACCCACCAGTGAACCAGTCTGTAGCGACCACTTAAATAACCGTCGGTCTTTAAGTGAGGAACTTGTTGACCGTAATTGCACTAGCATCGCTAATATTTTTATTACTTTTCCTTGTATTTATAAAATACGTTTAAAGTCTTATATAAAAGAATATAACCTTTAAACTTAAGAGTTGCAAGTAATACTTATATATATTAACTAAGTCTCAGGTATATTCTTATAATAATATTCACTATTTCAGATCTTATATCTTTTTACATCTGTCTTTATAGTTTCATAACTTGCACGTTAAACCTTGACTTTTTTTCCCTAGTATTTTGAATTAGTATTATTTGATTTATTTATCATCTTAGTTCTTTCAATAATTTCTCGTCTTTTTGACTCATCTAGATGATCTTTATTAACAAGATCATTATGAATATCCTTTCATAATTTATAGGATAAAGACTTTTTAGTATATAATGTATATTTATCAAAATAAGAGAAGACATTTTTACAATTGTTTACTCCACCTAATCTAAATTCATAAGTATTCTCTTCTGAATGTCTAGAAACAATCCCATTTTTAAATAATACACTAAAATGCTCTAATACTGTTAGATTTATTTCTCACTTTTGAGAAATATTAAAGTTGAAACTAAATCCTCTTTTTTCACCAATTGAACAAGTAAAACAACCTTCTCCGTCAGTAAATCCTGCAAACCATGCATCGTTTAAAGTAGGTAGAATGGGTCTATTATTAATTACTACTGGTTCTAATAGTATTCTACCTTTAGTGACTCATTTATTATACCCTTTAACGAAAAGATCAAATGTTTCTTGTCTTTTTGGTAAAACAAGATTACCATTAAATAAACTAACTAAAATGTCTATTTCTTTCTTATTTTGTGTTACATATCTACTAGTTATAGCCGATTGACGGATAACTTTTCCAAACCCCAGAATTTCTTGTATAAATTCTAAAACTTGTTTATCTATTGTAGCTTGTGTAATAACAAATGCCAAATCTCCTCTATTGTTTACTATAAAAGAACCTTCTCCTTCAGTGAAACCTACTAATCAAGTTAAAAAGTTTTCTGAAGGAATTTTATTATTGGGCAAATGAGTATTGTATTTCTTATAAAATGCAGAAAAATCAAACTTATTGTTTAAATTAGAATTAAATTTAGATATATATCTTTTAAAGATTGATTGGTTAGAACTAGGAAATATAAGTAATGTTGAGAATATAAAATAATCTTCAAATACTAGTCTTGAGAAAAGATGTTGGTATAATATAGGATCACCTCCTCCCGCTGCTTCAAAAAATGAAGTATTAAAATTTCTATCAGTTAAAACCATAGTAATTGCACCGGCTAAAACAGGTAGAGATAATAATAATAAAACAGCTGTAACTACTACAGCTCATCCAAATAAGGCTAGTTTGTGTAGTCTTATTCCTGGGGCTCTCATATTCAGTATAGTTGTTATGACTTTTCCTGACATACCTACCTAAAAGCGTACCTCTCCTTTTCTTGTTTTCCTTTACGGTATTAGTAGGTAAAAAAAAAAAAGATAAGGGATCTTTGCTTATTGGTATTAACTGGAAGAGAGCAAGAGAGGGTAGAAGAATTTTAATTTATCTTATAATTTTAATAAGATATCTCTTTCTAAAAGGTATGTTGTTTTCTAAAGACAATTTTTTATCATAAAGACAACCGCCTGCAAAGCAGGCGGTTGTCCCCTGCAAAGCAGGCCCCTGCTTAAAAGCAGGGGTAGACTAATTGTTGTTGTAGAACAATTAAGGGCAGTCGCTGCCTGAGGTATAGTATCATAAATAGTAGTATCATTAGTAGTTAGATCTACAACTTTAACTTTCAGCGCCTTACTTAAGTTAAGTTCTGCCAGATGCGCTCTTAGTTTTATAAGAGCTACACTGCTCGGTTTAACACCAAGTTTAGCCACCGAGATCTTTGCCTTAGCAGCTTCTGAGATTTTACGTTCTAAAGATGAACCGGCTACTTTTAATACGTTATACTCAGGTTTGTATAGATCAATATAATATTGCTCTCTCTTAATTACAATTTCAGGGCTACAATACTCTAATATTTAAAGAGAAAATTTAGAGTAACCATATTTTAATAGGGCTCTACAAATAACGCTATCTTTACGATTAGTTATATGATACAAATTAAAGTACATGTAAAACCGCACAGTTAGGTTAATACTTGATCCAACATAACATTTACCACTTTCATTGTTAATTATACGATAGATACCACATTTACCCTTATTCTCTCTTGTAATATCTCTCTTCTGAGTATCCATCTTGCTATAAGTAATAGCTGGTGATATACTCTCCCTTTGGGTGGAAAGTTATGACATTAATTTATTAAGGTATCAGATAATACTGGAATACGCTTAACCTTAGTCGTTTTAGATGGGATAAGTCGAAACCACCCAACGACTTTATACTTAAAATTAACATAATATTACTATTATGGTTGGACTATACCTTAAGCGCATCGATTAATCGACGCGGTTTATAACGTCTAGTCTCTGAAGATTCTACTAGTTACAAATGTATGTGTAACATCATAGCTTTCCTGCTGATTAAGTAATAACTATCTAGAGTTATACTACTCCCAGCAATTTGTTGTAACTTTTATATCAACCTCATAACTACTACTGATTTTTATTATAAATAATTATATTATTTTACAAGAGTTTTACAAATATATCCGCGATAAGTTATATTTGTGTCTAACCTCTTAACTATTGTTGATTGAGAAACAGGGTAACCTTTACTTTGAAAAAATTTTACACATTTACCTAAACTTTCAAATAGAATCTCCTCTTTACTTTCAGTATTGATTAATAACACTGATTTACTTAAACTATTAAGCGGTTTATTTCTATTAAACTTAACTCTATCTTGTTGTAACATTATAGCTATTTCTGGTAGAGTCATCTCGGTAACTTTGGCTCTATCTATCCGTTCTCTTAAGAATAGATATTTACCTAAATAATAACTACCCTTAGTAAGATGTTTAGTAAAGGTAAAATGACTAATATTAAGTTTAGATATAAAATCTTTTTGTTGTAAAGTAAAATAATAAAGTATAGATTTGTCCCTATTGTATAAATACAAAGGCTTAGCTGTCGATCCGCTAGGATTGTTTGCAACCTTTATATTATTCAAATTAAAACTAGGGTCCAATAAAAAATACTGCTCTAAAACTATTTCTGGTTTAAATTCAGGGTAATAAGGTAAACATATTACTTCTAATCTAAAACGAGATAAACCTTTTTCTTCTATTAAAGGAATTAGTTTACCTATAGTTTTATGTGTTTTATTTAAGTAACCCCTTAATCTTAAAGCCAAGATAGAGGATGAACCTACATATTTTTGGTTTGTGTCTATACAAGTAAAAATATAAACACCTCGTTGTTGTATTTTACTATGAGGTAAACCTAGTTTCTCCTCAATTAAACTTCTAGTTGCTTTTTGATGTAAATCATTAAAGACTAATCTAGGAATATTAATTAAAGAGTTAAATGTCTCTTCACTAACTAATATGTTAGAGTAAGCTAATATTTCATTTAATACCTTTACAGATACAGGTTTACCACATCTAATTTGAGCTTTGGCTAACTCATGAGCATAAACACTATCACCTTTTCTACCTAAAATAAGACCTCAGTCTTTTTTTTTTTTCTTGGGGTCTTTAGGTGGTTCCATTTCAGGATCTGGATCGTTATCACTATGACCACTACCCTGCTGTGTAAACAATGTCGGGCTCGGATCCACTTCAGAATTAGGCTCACTGTTTTCTTTCTTTTTTTTATTTTTTTTTTTTCAATAAATTAACTTTTTAATAATAAATAAATATTTATTAATAAAAAAAATAAAAAAAAAGAAACGAAGGAGAGCAGTTAATCTAAAGTTCTCACTGTAAAATCCCAAATTAGAATAGTTAAACTTATTAAAATAATTTGCATAATTAAATAACAATAAAAAGAATGTAGAGAACTCTAAGTTGATAGCTCCTAAAAGTGAGCTAATACCAGATAAGTGTAAAGCAAATATAGCTAAGTCAACACTTGGACCACTATGACTTTGTACTCCTGATAACACGGCAATAAAATTTATCATGCAAATTGTCAAGCGTATTTTTCTAATTATTTCCCTTTTTTTTTCTTCTTTTTTTTATTTTAATATTTATTTATTTTTTATATTTATTTTATATTTAAATAAAAAAAAAAGAAAAAAATAGGCAGGTGCTACATGCAGGCATGTTTACACAACCAACAGAATAAAACTAAAGCTCGTGCTCTGATTTATAGGTATAAAAAAAAGCCTTTTTGCTATTTTTTTACCTTCCCCCTAAAGCTGTTCTGAGACCCTACGAAGTAGGGGTGCTGCTATAACACAACCTACCCAAGGCTAAGGTCTTAGAAGTGCAGGATTAAGAAGCTAACCTGAAAATTAGAATTATATGCCCCTCCGTAAGGGACTGCCGGCAGCCCACCCACCCCTTTAGGGACGGATTACCTATTAAAAATAAGTAATCATCCTACTCGGCAAAAACTCATTCAGGACAAAAAATAAATTTATAATAAAAGGCTTGCTTTATTTTTTTTTCCTTTTTCTCCTTCTCCCCTCTGCGAAGCGACTCCTCAATTAATTGAGGAGTCAGAGGGGAGACAAGGCAAGAAAAAACCAGATAAATAGTTTAAGCTTTACGTAAAGCTTAAATTATAATTATAAAAAAAAAAGCCCTCCCTCCCCTGCGAAGCGAGGGGGGTTGGAGGAAAAATTTTTAGCAGTCCAGCCTATTGCAATTACTACCTTCGGAGAGCGATCTTCCTTTATTTATACCAGATCTTAGTGAAATAAGCATATTTAACCCTTCTTCAGTTATATGCTCCTTAGCCTTGATGATCTCCGCGGCTTTACATCAATCTTTGAAGTCATACGATTTTACTCCAACAATATTATGTTTCTTAAAAAACGGTATAATTTTGTCATAATTATCTGAAAACTTATAGACCGAAAAATTAACAACAGGATGTTTTGAAGATGTTTCTAATATTCCGCACCCAAAATAGGAAATAAAACTCTCCAGTAGTTTATCATCCCGAGAATGTTGAGTAATTTGGAACACTAAGTATACTTGATCTATCTTTCTATTAGGTCGTTTCACTAGAGTTATTTTGAAACAACCTTCAGCGGAAGTGAATCCAGCAATTCACTGGTCATCTGGTACTGTTTTATTTTGCACCAAAGGTCTCGACACAGGTATAATGTCAAGAAAAGAATGTTGCAATTCAACAGGTAAGCCTAGATTAATCGCAGCCTTAATTGATACAATTTTATTTAAACCCTCCTTAGTTAAATGCTCTTTACTTACCATCATATTAACAACATCTTTGAATAGAAGATAATCTGCTAACTTCTGAGTTATTAAAGGGTATTTTTCAAAATGTGGAATTATTTTGTTAACAATGTCCTTTACAGACTCGACTCTAAACTTTACCAAATCATTTACGTCATTCCTTATACTACCCACTCCGAAATAAGATTGGATCTCTTGTAAGATCAGGAGATCTTTTTTATGTAAAGTTATTGAAAAACCCGCTTCGACTAAAAAACCTGTACGGTACTTGGGGTTTCTTCTAACTTTAATCATAAACGAACCCTCTCCGTCAACAAATCCTGTGAGAAACCAAGGGTGAAAAGCACTAATAAAAAAAGAAAAAAAAAAAAAAATAAAAATAATAATAAATAAAAAAGACATTATCTTATTTTTTTTTTTTCTTTTTTTATTACTGCGTCTATGAAACCTGTTACAAATCAAGGGTCTAAGCTATTAATAAAATGTAAGGTTTTTACTTGAGTGGTTAACATTTGTGTAATTGAGTTAGATGAGATAGAATTAGAATGAATAAAAACACGTTTTATACCTTGTATATGACTAAGAGAAGTGTTTCTCCCTAAAACCGGTTTCCCGGCGACTAGAGTACACCTTACAATATAATCTCTCATATAATAAAATCTGCTACTATTTAGTTTAGATTTATTAAAGTGTGATATTGAAAAACCATCTACTCGTTGCTCTTTTACAGGCAAAGCCTGATTTAGATCCGCAATCACCCATTTCATTACTGAGATCTCTAGTGATGTTACCATACCCCGAGGCATTAATCGGGCCGGATAATAAATTTCCCTATTATCTTTGGTTACTAGAGCTTTAGGGCTTCCCCGGAGTTTGGTTTTTAAACACTGATTTAAAAGAAGAGCCAATACTCTTCTTTTTTGAAACAATGTGTATAAGAATAAGTAAAAGCTAGCTCTTACCTTGTTATTTGATCCAAATAGACCTATTAATATAAACAACGGGGGTAAAATACTTTCAAAAAAAACATAAAATAATAATATATCTAATACTAAAAATACTGCTAATAATAAGCTTTCTAATAATAGTATAATTATAACATAAGATCTTACATTATCTTGAATAGACTTTCAATTACTTAATAATGCTATAGGAGTTATCATAGTTGTTAGTAATACAAAGTAGACTGATAGTCCATCTAACCCCAAGTAAAAATCGAAAGAGCTTATTTCGTGGTATTCTTGTACAAATTGAAATTGATTACTACTGGCGTCGAAAAGTATAAAAATTAAAAAAGAAAGAAATAGATTCGCAACAGATGCAGTTAAGGCAATTTTTTTAATACGTCTAATACTTAAAACCGTCAAGTTATAAGATATACCTGTAGAAATAGTAAATACACCTAATAAAGGTATTATTAATAAAAGTGAAAGTAACATAGATAAAAATTAATAAGACAAATTTCCCACCCCCGGATCCTTTTTCTTGCATCCCATGCTTGCTTCTAATCCCTCCGACTCTTCCTATTTTTTTTTTCTTTTTTATTAATAAATATTTATTATTAAAAAGTTAATTTATAGATAAAAAAAAGAAAAAAAGCTAAGCTGGAGGGATAAAGGAGTAATGCAAACAAATAAACTACATAGTATATTTGATCTTTAATAACACCACACACAACTGTATAGTCCACATGTCTTATTTTCGGCTGTCTCCTTATCCCTGCTATTTTTGTATTGGTGCTGACTGGCTGGCTGGCTGCATGCACGAAAAAAAGGACAGTCCTTCTCTCCCTGTTTTTACTTTTTAGCCTCTGCCCCCTGCCTAGGGGGCTAGGCCAGGGGGTAAAAAATCAAAAGCAGAGGAGTTGCTTCGCAGAGAAGGGAGGAAGTGTACCTAAAAAAATTTTAGCTAATTACCTATTAGCTAAAAATATACCATATAAATAAAAAGGTATAAAAGCCAAGTATATATAGCTTATACCTGTTATGCATTACTTTTATCTTTTTTATAAAGTAGTTATACCCTATGTGTTATGTTAATATATCTGTCTATACTTCTTAATTTTCAAATTAAACGGGTAAATTAGTCCTTTATATCTGACAAGCTTAAAGTAGGCTAATTTGAAAAATGGGTGCTCTGCTTATTTTTTTTTCTTTTTTTTATTAATAAATATTTATTTAATATTAAAAAGTTAATTTATTGATTAAAAAAAAAGAAAAAAAAAAAATAAAGCGACCGGCCGGCAGCTAATTTTTTTATAAAAAAAAAATAACATGGTGTGTGGAGCAAGGAATTTTATTTAGAAAAACAATATAAATTAGATAATAAATCAATTAAAGTTAAATATCATAAAAAAACAAGAGTGAATACTTTATCTAAAAGTTATTAAAGGATAAGTGGCGGCCCTTTTTTTTTCTTCTTTTTTTTATTTTAATATTTATTTATTTTTTATATTTATTTCATCTTTAAATAAAAAAAAAAGAAAAAAATACGGGCCAGGGCCAGGCCCTACTAAAGTTGGGCCTGGCCCTGGTTTCACCAGCACCAGCAGCTAAAAGTAAGCTAACCTTGCTTGCTTCTGCCTATTTTTTTATAAAAAATTTAGGCAAAAGTAGTTTATTGAGAAATAAAAAGGTTTAGCCTTTTACTCTTTTATTAACTTTTACTTTTTCTTATTATAATATAAACTTGAAGGTATTAAGTTTATTAAAAATATTGTTCTATAAAAACAACATAGAGATATGGAGGAATTGAACCCCTAATTTCTGATCTGCAATCAAAATGTAGAACCGTCTACTACATATCCCTTAATACGTATACACCTTACTATTTTGGCTTTATTCCGCTTGGGTATAACGTATTAAAAAAAAAAGGAAAAAAAAGTAACTATCCAAGACAACAGCTAACGCAAGCAATAGCATGGCACATCTCACAAGTATAAGCTACAACGTTTGTAGTAATTACATGAATAGGTAGACCAAAATCACAGGGAAGATTTGACGCACCAGTATACGTAAAAGTTACTCAGTGATGGGTGCAAGCTATTTTGTGAGCATTTTGTAGATTTCAACAAGACTGGCAAAATCTACCCGCAATACCATGTAAGCAAACCACAGATTGAATAGGTAAACTAACAAATGCGTGAGGTTTAGGTGGACTATTTAAAGCTCATTCTAACGAATTATAGCTTCTATTTAATAATGTTTGTAGTGAGTCACTATAGAACTGTGGAGTTAATCAAGGGTATCTTGTAGTAGCTTTACCTTCAACTAACTGTACATAAACTATATATAAGAATAGTCATGTAGCTACCACACTTATAATACTACCAAAACTACTTATTAAGTTTCACCCTGCAAATGCATCAGGATAGTCACTAATTCTTCTAGGCATTCCTTGTAGACCTAAGAAGTGTTGCTTTATGGTAAGGTATGTACTGTAAAACTATAATACATCTTTAAATTTTAAGTGTTCATATCGAAACTGGCATATATCAAGGTAAAACAGTTATAAATTATAAATTATATAGTAAATTAAGTGTTACCTGCCGGCAGGTGTGAAATTGCACTGATAATTATCTAATTAAATACCGAGAGTTATTCTTATAAACTTAAGTCTTATCACTGTATTTAATAATAACGTTTTTATTATTATGAGTAAAGAACTCAGCTTTTTTAATTAATCTACTAACAGAAGTAGGATACATAGATAAGTATCTACCGCATTCAGAAATAGATTTAAAAGTATTAACTAGAATACCAAGATCATCCCAAAGTTCAAGTGCTTTAGGTTTACCACCTTCACTTTGAAACCTAGCTTCATAAATAATCCATACTCTACCTTCACGCAATTCAAGATTAGAAGGCTTATTTAATAATGTCTGAATTTTAAGGTTCAATTCATCTCTATCAACAATAGGTTGATTAGATGTAGATAATCTTTTATTATTCATTTGAGATAAGATTAAATCTATTAAGTCTTTACCTTGTTTAGAATAATGATGACCTTTTTCTTTTAAACTTAAAATAGTTTAAAATCAATGAAGTCTAAATATTTTTTACCTTATCATTGTTGAGTATTAAAGAATGGAATCATAACTGATTTTATAAAATTAGCTTGAGAAATAACTAATTCAATCTTTCCTCTAGAATGACCTATAGTACCCTCAGAACGATAAAATTTAACAACTCCATATGATTTAAAAAGGTTAGCACCAGGTAATTGATTTCAAAACTCCACAACTTTAAGCATAGCATATTCATCAATAAGAGCTTGACCAATAGAAATACTTAAAGTGAAATCTTTTCTAGATACAAACACACTACCTTCACCTTCAAAGAATCCCATAAATCATTGAGGAGTAATATTAATAGAAAAATCTAAAAGATTAAAATCAGTTCTTGAATTATTCATTTCAGATTTAAGATTAGTGATAGCCTCTAATAAATTAGGATCTTTAGTTAATCTATAGTTTTGTAAAAGGTTAAATCCTTTAGTTCACGCTTCAAAATTCAAACATTTTGTCGTGTTTAAAGGATGATTAGAAAAAATATCTATTAATACTTGAACCTCTCTCTTTTTAGAAATTTCCAACACACCATATAAGGTATAAGATCTAACATTACCCATCTTTAAATTTGATTTAATAAAGTGGAGAAGATTAACATCGTCAATATGGAGTTTTATTTGAAAAATAAAAGCAAAAGTATTATGATCTCGTTTAATAGAGAAGTTTCCCTATTTTTTTCTTTTTTTTTTATTTAAATATAAAATAAATATAAAAAATAAATA
>LNKV01000113.1:0-23953 GCA_001465935.1 Clarireedia homoeocarpa
TTACACACTTGGTTTAGAACGCGAACCCGATGTACCCTTACTTAGAAATCGAAATCTGATATTGCAAACATCAGCGCCCGCTGGTACATCTGCTCATCCTCGAACAGCTTGCCCTGCTCGGCGTAGAGAATTCCTAGTCTATGATATTCCCATTTGATGTCATCCTCTAGAACCAAGTTATGTAGAACTATATCCGAACACCTCATTGCATGCATACTGAAGAAGCGGTCGTTGTGTTAGCCACGGCCGGAAAGTGTGCTCGTCCGAGGCATGTGAGCCAATACACTTCAAAGCTAGCCTAGCTAATCCGCGACTCTACACATGGTTTAGAACGTGAATTGTCCGCGAGTGAACACCCCCATGATACTATAGGCTCGTGACTCGATAAAATCTTGCGAAGCGATGTCTACCTCCACCAGCCCATAGCTAATCAATACCCGTACTGCTTGATGGAAGCTGACTTCATCTCTCGCCATTCTTGTACCCAGTCTGGGTCGTTCGAGTCACTATGCTAAAGAAGTTCTAACCAGAGATCCTAGCTATCGAAGTACGCCCAGAAGGAGAGAAGCTTAGCTGAGAGGTCATTTTGCTGTTTGACGTGATGGAATGATATTTGCCATGTAGCATACTGTAGAGTGTTCGGTCTTCGTACGAATCTAATTTCGGACTCAATTATTGGAGTTGCACCCACGACTGTTTGTACAAACGTAAATAGTCCGAAAGACTTACCGCGACTTGATCGAGATATGCTCCGGCAATAGCAAGTGCAAGAGGAAGTCCATCTAATTCTCTAGCAAGCATAGTAGTATCAGAATCTAGTATTAAAATTAGATCCGTATCACAGAAATACACAACGTTCTTACCACTTCTCACTTGTTCTTTCTCGAAACATTTAAATACTCAGTTCTACATCGATGAAATTATATAATCAATCGATCTTTAAAATTGGTCCTAGTTTATATACTTACTTGAAGAATAGTAGTTAATAAAGAGATTCCTAAAACTTTTTGCTCCTTGCTCAACTCTAGTACTTGGTATGCCACCCTGTATTCTTGATACCTGCCTCAATTCGTCGTAGTGTACTCTCGATCGAGGAGGTAAAATAGGTATCTGGCAACGCCTCTCCCATACAGCTTTCAAGCACATCTCAAGCTTCTTGATATCTTCCTCTTCAAATGCTGTCAATTTCAAAAATTTAGGGAACCTCTCCATTGCCTTACGTTTGAGTGCCCACCAGGCATTTTCGATAGGTCGGGGGATACAAGAGACCAATCGGTGGTTATAACGTCGTGGAGCTCAAACCACTCCAAAATAACTCTTGCAGTGTGTACAAGAGCTTTATGCTGCATGAATTTAGTTTCGTCTTCGTAGTGTGACTACATCATCTTCTCAAGCACCTCAAGGTATAACTGAGCAGAGTACTCATGCTTCTCCGACTCAAAATCTCAACCCATAACATAGAGCGGTGTCCTCCCATCATCACAAAAGGCAGCCTACACCATAACCATAATATTCTTGCCCTTTCTAGATGTTGTTGTTACCATCTTAGAATTCAACTTCTGGTCTAGTGTGCCGAATACCCAGTCGATCGATTTATGTGAAGCAGCAGCCATATAGACCACAATTGTCACTATCTATCTATCTCAGGAGTGGCGTCACTTTTGGGTTCACAATTTACTCGGCATTTGCTCTGCTGCACACTAGTCACCCCCAATATAATTTGACCACCTTGGCACATTGCAATAAGCTCGATACCGGCATCATAGTAATCTCGCAGCGGCATACTTCTCAGTAAGCTCAGGGTGTTTGCGCCATGTTCTACACTACTACACTACTTCAAGGAGCCAGTCTCCGCGCTCAGGCAGCAATCTTGTATTTCTAAGGTTCGGAAAGCAATATGCGAAGGAAGGAATGGTCTCGTGGGCTGTGCCTGCGTTATCAAACCACCCCAATCATTTTTCGGTCTGTAACCTCATTTGGTATCCCTCCTTTTACATTTTTTTTTTTTTTTTTTTTTTTTTTTTTTTTTTTTTTTTTTTTGACTCACTCGGCTCTTATTGCTGCTCCTTTTGTCATTTTCCGTCCCATACCATATATATGTTGACCATATGTTCTAATTCTGTATTGAGTTATATTTCCTTTTCCTTGTGTGTGCTGGCACTTGTACTCAAATCATCCCAGGAGGAAAGTGGAACGGAACGGGAAGGGGGGCGAAGAGAGGGGCCTTTTTTTTTATTTTTTTTACCAATACTGGATATAGGAAAATGTGTGTCCGGATGGGATGAGAAAGAGGAAAAAGGAATAAACAATATTTTTGCCGTGTATGGGTAGACGTAAACGGGTTTCACGATACTCTTCTATGGGCTATTTATATGTTTCGGGGAATGGATGGATGTGATATGGGCGGAATACGGATTTGCGGTAGAGGAGGCATGGGATGGCATATATTACAGAAGTTCGGATGGGAGATGTGTGAGATATGGCACGACGGAGGCCAGGTGGTTTTATTTTCTTCACTTAACTTAACTAGAAAAGAAAAGATCAAAAACGGAAATCCAATAATTTCTTCTGCTGACCTCACTTCTTTGTTTCCCAAATTCATTCGGTGCTTAAACGAAAAACAATCCTTAGCGCGCTAATCATTAATATTATGCCAGGCAGTACAAGTCCTTGATTTAAATAATTGATATTGATATTAAACCCCGTCTGCCGATGTGTCTGGAAGGTTGTTTTTGTAACAAGGCATATATGCCGCAGCATAGAACGGCAATCCCCGGTATCATGTTTCAGAGAACACCGATTTTAGGAGGCTGGAAACACCATCGTTTCTTGATTCGGCCAACTGAAGTACTGAAGTTTGCGTCTTATAGCCCCGCGACTGTACCGAAATTCGACCTCAATCTCAGCGGGCGTAAGTTCCGACAGAGCAGCCCCCACGGTTGATCCTCCTCTATATGAACTTAGTTCACTCACTCGAATATCGAATCATTAGCCAAAGATCTCCACGGAGTACGTTGAGGTGGCACATTTGATTATGTAAAAAATGTAGTGCTTAAGATGGGGGTCGCGCTTTGACGGGAAAATACAAAATATGGCTCGAACTTGAAGTAGGTCGCTGTACCTATCTTATTGTAACAATCCCTTCAGTAGCTGTAGAGCTGATCAAGGGCCTCGCGGATTGTGATACAGTGTTCATGGGATGGGACGATTTAAAACTTTGAGGATAAAACACACAAAGTTCTCAGAGCACTCAATCAACCTACTTGAGACAATGAAGACATAACTTCATTCCTCTGTTGATCATTAAATCATCTGAATATAAGACTGCCGTAAGGTATCGCAATTAATATCTGCTACAGTGCTTTACATTATGGGATGTCAGTCAGTGCTAGATGGGAAGAACATATTAGCCAATTTCACGCTATCACCTATCACCAGTAAAATGTACACCATAGAACTTATCATACATAACATTCACATCTAGTATTATGACAGTATGTCTCGAATAGAATCAGATTAACCTCAGAATAATAAGCAAAAGGACTAATTACAGGCTGGGAGAGGTAAGCTCCTTATATAAGTCAAGGCCGTACGCGCTACGGGCGTTTACGGGTGCTTATGGGCCTGACTCATAGGTACGAATCGTACGAGTCGTAACAAGTATATGTTTTTCTAATATACGTAATGCTACATATTATTCAAAATATTAAAATGGTTCATAGAAGTATCGCAAATTCTCCTACTGGTCATCTTCCGACTTGCCAAGCTCATTTTACAGCTAATCTGAATAACTTTTCCGCAGCCAATGCTCATTTATTTTTATACACTGACCAGCAGATATACCTTTTCTCCCAATTCTTCTAGATCTATCACGCTATTTTCTAAATTATCTCCTTAGTCCAAACTTACTAGTAGCCAAGGCTTTATTTTGTTCCTCAGAAAGAAGTCACATATATAGGTTACAGATGTCGACCATTTTGCAAATGCTGATACCGAAATATGATAATTATTGTAATGACTATACTGTAATGCAATATGTTAATAATTAAAGGTATAACAAGTACTGTATATCTAGCTTCTTCATATATAAGTAGTCTTATTCAGGTCTTTTGCTTCATCCTTTCTACCGTTTCATAGAGGAAACATTCGTATATACTAACAACGAAAACTCATCACCGTCTTATCTATTTTCGCCACTATACGAATAGACAATACCGATATAAAGCTCATCTATCCTCTCAAAGATAATTAATATTCAACCAATAACAGACAATATATATCAATTACCCCTCCAGTAGTTGAATAACCATCATGAGCTGGAACGGGGTTGATGATTCTACTCTTCAAACGTCACAACAACGAAAATTTAATCTTTCAAGTACAGTTATAAACTTCCCTTGCGCACCAGATGGTATCGAAAATGAGCTTTTATATATGCCAAGATGGATTCTGCCACATCCACAAACATCTATCTTGCAGAAATTGAAGAGGAAAATTAAAGAGCTGTGGAGAAAAAAGAAGAGAAAGAAAGGAGGGGTTGTGGGGGGAGATGTTAGGGTTCTATCTTGGTAGGGAATCGCAAGAGCGTATCTGTATTGTAGTAGGGTAGTCGGAGCCTCATAATAGAGTGCTGCTTAGATACAATCTAATTGCTACCGTCTCCCTATCTCTTTCCTGCCTCCCTTAAATAAGGTGATCCCCAGGGCTTGTGCCCTGCACCTCCTCCGTGTAGCCTCCGCCATCCTATCGCTTCCCCACATAGTCAGGTGATTACCCCTCTTCCGTAATTCCTCCCTCCACGCCTCCTGACAGGAGAAGTAGAAGGAGGTAAAGAATAATGTCCGAGTATAAGAGGTTGATCCGTTAAGATACAGTAATCTTACAAATTCCAGACAATTTCGTTAGAATCGAATGATTTATGAGTATAAGTCAAGTATAAGTTAAGTGTTGGTTGTATTAAAGGTGTATAGAGCATAGAGCTGTGAATATATAATGCAGAGTTTTCTTCAGGTTTGATGCGTAAGCGTGACTAAGCAACCGCAATCTTTTTCTTATTGCCAAGTGGTTTCTTTAGGGACAAATAGCTATAGAAACTGGTATATTAATAACAACTTCGTAGACTTATTAAGAAAACATATATGATTCCAAAACTATAATTTCGTCTCGTGACAGGATGCATCTCGCTACACAAGGACAGACGTTAGTAGAGATATTTTACCTTTGCTAGCCAAGGCTGCATACGCTGCATGGATCTCATTTAGAAGTCATCATTTTTCTTTTTACTACACAAATTTTAGAATACATACTGTACCAAGCTCCTACTATATACATAGGTTGCGAGCGCTGAGATGAATAGTTCAACGACCAGATAATGAAGTGTATCCTATCATATCATCAAGTTGGATGACATCATATGAGCCCTGATGACAATTTTATTAAATGCCGACATATGATGTTCTTAGCAATACTTACATTAGTCTCTCTCGTCATACGCTGACATATTCACGAGCGGACACCTTCATATACTGGCAAAATACACTAAAAAAATAACTTTATCTCCTCTTGCTAGTAGGGACATTCGTCGACAGCAGCTATAATTCGATCTCTGGTAGAATCTCGACTATCAAGCCTAGTATGCTAGAGGATTGCGATATTGGCGACTCCAACAAAAACACTATGAGACATGGATTTTATTACGGAAGTTGCTTGTTCTTACAGCATAGGGGCCTGTCCTCAAGAGCCGCATAGTTCGTCATTTTCGAAAAGTAAAACAGATTTCCTTATCTCGACAGCTTCATATAATAATCCTCAACATAAGAAGTTTAGAGATGTCACGGTAGCTCCAAATAAAGATCCGCGGATAGAAGTTAAGAATTTTCACGAGGGATATGATCCTGTCCAGCACGCAGGTTTAATCAAAGATTCTGAGGCCACGGACGAGGCTTTAGCGGTGCAGGGAACTCCGGCAACCCAAGATTTATCCATAAGTATTTGTATATCCTTACAGAAGCCCGCCTGTAATTTCCCCCGGACAACACCTTCCAAAGACTCTAAAATTATAGCTGTGAGTTTGTTATACAATTTATCGAACAAAGAAGACATCAAGACTTATTCAGATAATTTTCAGATGTCTGTTCAGAATAATAATTCAGAAGAACCCGCAGCAAGAACAATATCAATTAAGTGCGAGATAGATACTGTCGCCCTTCTGGCGTCAGTAAACGAATACAGTAGTATTCTAAGCACTAAGGCAATTCCTACTGCAAAAGAGAGTATAAAGAATTCTTCTGCCTCTTCTATCGAAACGCAGCGAACATTAAGTGAACCTAAGGTTTACATGCAGAAGAAAAGAAAATATACACAGATGCTTAACTTAGAAGATGATATTGATGAGCTGAGTCTATAGCTCTTTACAGTTTCAGAAACCTGATAATCTGTTTCTTTGGAAATTATATAAGAACTTTGGGACCACTGATGTATCTCTTAATTGAAAATATAGCTACTATTCAAGTAATTCTTAGTTGTTATTATTTATTATTTAATTCTTACGCCTATCAGCTAATACTACGAGGAGCTTCTCTTGTTTATTTGCATTTGCATAAAGGAAACCATTAATAGACAAAAACCTTAGATTGCTAGTTCTATGATCCTCCTCTTGCCTTTTGCCCTGATCACTGATTACTCCCTCCCGCCAACCTCTCCTGTATTATAGAGCAGCCGTGCTGCATGACTATACTGGCCGAGCTTGCCGCTTCGGATTAGCTGCCTAGCGACTGCTGCTCCTGTCTCTGCCTCCAAAACCTGCTGCTCAAACTGAGCTCCCTGCCCCCATTGCGGTTGAGGTTGATCTACACAAGTTAAGAGAGTATGCTCAGGTGTCTTTAGTCCTTGTCCACACAGCCACTCCCCGGATTCGATCCCAGGGACCCTAGCCGAGGCTAGGAACCGCCGTAGGCCCATCCTACCGGTTCTTGCTTGGAATACTACTGGGATTTCTACTTTCCGAGGCTGATCATACAGCCAGCTTAAGGCTCTTAGGTTCAGGCCGGCCATATGCTGTAACGCTACTACTACATCTTCGAATCGTTGCCGAAGTCAAATAAAGCTTTAGCGCCGTCACACAAGTTCAATGCGAAATCCCAAACGCAACGGCAATAACTGTGAAACCAAAAAAATGTAATCTCAAAATTGTCACTTCTCAGAAGTAGCGACACTTTTGGGCTTTCACAAAAACCTAACCAAGACCAACAACAAAGAAAGAACAATCAGAACCCAGCCTCAGCAGCCAAATTCTTCCCAAGCCGGCTACCAACTGCTAGCCTTCTTCAAGAGGCCCCGCACAGCTCGGCAACCGGCACAGTATTCCTCCCCGATCGCAATATCCGCCCGCAGATCCAGTGCCTTCGACGTGACTGCCATGCGTATTCTCGCAAGTCTTACTATGTCGACGACAGAACGAACAAAGTTTCCCCACCAGCGCATCGTAGCACCTTCTATGACCTTCGTATGATGCTGTACTCCAAATGTAGCACATGCAAATGGCTCGCGAAGACGAAGATTCCGGTTCCAAACCGCAGAAGGTGATGCGAGTGAAGAGGGAGGTGAAGAAGAGACGGTTGAATCAATAACTAGAGGGACAGGAACAGCAGAGGACAAAGATGAAAATGAAGAAGCAGCACGAGCTCTAGCATTAACTTCCGAGGTTGCTGGCATTGCGCCCGCAGCACACTTCTTAGCCTGCGAAGAATGAGTATTCACGATTCACAAAAAAGAAGTTCTCAATCAGAATATACCTTCACAGCACGGTCTCGTGCTATCTTCACAGCAACGGCTGGACTAGGCATTTCTGTCTCAAGTCATCACCAAAAGTGACAATATGGGTTTATGACGAATCGCGGAGATAGAAGTGCGAACAATTATAATTCTACAGCGACCACGAAGAGAAGAGCTATATCATATGTATTTTCTGGCCTACCTACCTGAGTCTTTGACTGACTACAAATCTCTCGGATATCTCATTCGAAAAGCAAAATGCTGCCGCTACATGCGACCGAAGAGCCATTCGAACCTCGCGATTGCCCAGCCAACCGCAACTGATAGTCGCCGAAGAATTGAACCTACGCGCACCTAATCGACAGCTACAGCAAGTTAACTACGATTATAAAGCGCTCGAGGATGAGCATATTTGGAAAAAAGGCGGGGGAAGGGGTAAATGTGACAATTTGTCAGGAGCACAATCATTATTGGGCTCAGCTAGGAATGATGTAAGCTAACCAAGGGAATCGGGGTAACCTGGTGCAGCTGCCCTGGCAAAAGTATGAACAAGGAATATAAAAGAACCTGTTAGACTTATGAGATAGACAACAATCAATTTGGTCTTGAAAGATACCCTACGTTCTACTGTATTGCGCCTACGGGTTTCCTTAGCGTTTCAGAATCTGGGCTATATGAGTGCCTCTTACCTCTGTAACGTGAAGCCCACTAAATGATCCACCCCATCAAATAAGCCACTTCTACCCATATGCTACAACTCATCTTAATTCATTAATTAATCATCAATCCAATATGGTAAATTGGAGCTCTAGCTAAGGGTACTGAGAGATTAGCCCATAAGATGGCCATTTTGTGGGCCGACTGTTGGAACCACTAAAGTGGGGTACGTGGGGCAAGTGCCCACTACCTTAAACTGAACATCGCAGTGATCGATTGGGCTTACGAAGCCTATGATTCAGGCTTATGAAGCCTGTGGATTAGGCTTACGAATCCTGTGGCAAATAGGCTTCTGAAGCCTAAGGCAATAGGCCTGGAAGGCCTATAAATATAGCTAGTCCTTCCCACTGTAGATAGCGAAGAATCAGAACAGTTGAATCAAGCATCAGTTGCACCTATTATTAAATCCATTGAAGCCTATAAGCACTACGTACCGTGCATTACCCGCTGACGACCGCCAAAACCGACAATCAACGACTACGCAAAGCAAATGATGACCTAAGCAAACGTCGCAAAACCCCAAAATCTATTTAGATGGATTGAGGCCACTAACGTCCATCACTGCGTGCCGAGACACCCTGTGTGCCGAGATAGACCAATCAAATCGCAAGAATTCTAATTTTTTCGTAATATCACTTTTCAACTACCTAAAATAGAAATTATTCATATTCAGATTTTAGTAATATGTTCATCACACTATTTCTCCTAATATAGCGATCTGTTAATCTCGAAATTCATACAATTTCATTGATCTGTCTCGGCACACAGGGTGTCTCGGCACACAGGGTGTCTCGGTATGCAGGGAGGGTCGTTACTACAGAAGATACTAATGAGCTTTTAGCCCAGAAAAGGGTAGCTGATCAGTGTTGAAACCACGTTAGTAGGGTGGATAGGCCTATTCCAGCTACCTTGAAACTGGATGTCATAGCGATCGATTAGGCTCACACAGCCTATGTTTTAGGCCTATATAGCCTGTGTTTTAGGCCTATACAGTCTACGTTTCAGGCTTGTGAAGCCTGTGGAATAGGCCTAAGGCATTAGGTCTGGAAATGCCTATAAATATAGCTAGTCCTTCCTACTGTAGATAGCCCATCATCAGTATCATTATTATTATTAGATCACACCAAGAGCAGTTGAATCAAGCTACCGATTACCTTACTTTTAAGTCCATTTACGAGCCTACAGGCACCATTCTACGTGTCAACCTGCTGTAACCTCCAACAATCAGATTCAAGGTAATGTGGCTGTTGAGGAGGGGGAGTCTCAGGTCATATCGTCAACCCAGCCACGCTGTGGAATATGTGAACAACTCAGGTATACCAAAATGACTTGTCCAGATCGTGTAGTAGGTCCTGCTTCAGTTACTACATTTATTTACTGGGCTTTCATGTTAGTTATTTCTGTAAAACCTAATTCTAAGTGCTATTTAACCTGTCGCCGGTAGTTGTTACATGAGCAAATCTTCACGTAGATAAAGAAAATATGAAAAAGGTTTATCTCAAATGGAATCTTCCTAATTTATACCTTCAAATATAGATATATCAATATTTGCGCCAAAAGTCAAATAAAATTACACCCTGAAGTTATAGCCCATAAATATATCGCAGTGCTTTCTCATGTTGCGATTCAAACTGTGAGGCAAAAGTGTCAAAACTAGCCATAGATTCTTCGGAAATTGTTAAGAACTATATGCGTTAGTACTAACTCAAAGTGGACGTTGTCAGAATAGCTATGTTACCCGTCTAAACCAAAACTCTAAAGTTTTATCTTCGTCATTTTCTAGTTTATATTGAGCAATCGTTGAATAGAAAGTCGATAGTTGGTCTCTCATCGCGGAGGGATTCTGTTGAACAGCTAAAATGATTCCAGTGAGGGCGGATGCTTTTTCGTCTACGTTCTCAATCGATGTTATTCGCTCCAAAAACTTTTCTGCAATCTCATAAACGTCATTTCCTATAATCTGTGGGTTTTGAAGACCTAATCTTCCTAAAGCAATGATAGCATTCTCATTAACAGATTTGTTAGTATTAGAGTCTCTGATGATATTAAGAAGGCTTTGAAAAAGCTCTTCAGCATTGGGAATTCCTTCCCCAAGCTGAATACATATGACGCCTGCAGACCAGCAGGCATTATTTACTGCGTTAATCATATCTATATCATCTTTTCCTATAAGACAATTCTGCTTTAACTGCTCAACAAGTATTTGCATGATATTTTGAAGAAAGGGCCGAAGTTCAGGAAACACACGCTTCGCACAGTGTCCAAGTAATTCATAAGCAGCTCGACATCCGTCATCAGGTGCGCTCTTTATACAGAAAGTGAGTAGCTCAAAAAAGTCCGGCTTTGATTTGCATACGAGAGATGTGATCTTTTGATCATCGAGCACGTCGAAAAGGGCTATGAGTAGGCTTATAGCAGGGACGAGACATTCGGGGTTGCATATATCCATATCCATATCCATATCTGAAATCATCGTAGGATCGAGAATCCGATAGATAATCATAATACATCTTGAGAACATATCATCTACAAATGTCTGAAATTGGTGGTCCTGTGCCATCATAATTTCCAGTGCCATCACTACTGACGAGAGACATTCAAAGAGATAGATAAGCTCAAAAGATTGATTTGAGACACTCTTCCATCGCTTATTGAGTGCTGATATTAGGCCAGCGAATATACGTATAAGCTCGTCAAAGTTTTCTTCGGTAAACATACCCCAAACAGTGTTTGCGATGGTTCCCACAGAATCATACAGCATCATCATATTTTCACCCTTATAATCATTGAAGCAGAAGACAAGCTGTTCGATTATAGAAGCGGAATGTGGAATAAGTTTGTCTCCGACGCTCTCTCCAAGACAGGCAAGTGCAGATGCCCCGGCTTGTTGTACTCTTTTATTATTGTCCTGCATTCTCCGTAGAATGCCCTCCGTAACAGCTTGTACCAAATTTTTTTCTTTGTCAATCAAAGATGAATAGCGCCCAAGAGCCCAGCAGGTGATATTGCGAACAGAGGATTGACTATCCTCGAGTAGTTTGATTAAATTAGGAATAAGTACTGGTAAAGAAGGAGCTACAACGTCTTTACATTCTTCAGCAACTGAGCCAAGTGCAAAAACAGCTGCTTCACGATATTGCCATTCTGAATGTTCACTATACTTTGTCACAACGGGCAAGATCGCCTGGAAAATCGGGCCTGGAAATTGACCGGCGAACTTTATCAATGCGTGGGCTGAGACACGTCGAACATTCCATTCATTCTCGGGATTTTCATCGGAATTGTTTTCAGAACTACTTATTCTGCCTTGAGCAAAGATCTTTTCTGTATCTTCAGCCCGATCTTCCTCTTCTGCATCGCTCTCGTCATCTTCAAGTCGGGCAATGTCTTCCTCGCAATAAACCATACTAGATAGTAACACTGGGATGATTCTGTGGAAGTCAGGTTCTAGTGACTGCTGCAGAGCTGAGTTGCTATCGGCGACTTTCAGCCAAAATTCTGCTGCTTCACGCTGCAGATCTTTTTCTTCAAAATTCTGCTGTTGAATGATAATATAGTCAACCAGGAATGAAATATGATGTTGAATCTGATCTGGACTAATCTCCACTAACTCGACAAATATACGACAGAGTTCTTTGTGTACTTCAGGAGTGGAACATTGTGCCAGTTCGGTTAGGTAATTGAGAAACCCCTCAAGGTTTTGTAACAAGACTGCCGGTTCGTGAGGAATTAGAAGATTTATGCTTCTCAAAGCGAGACATTGGATATTTGGGACTGGGTACTTTGAAACCTCAACTAGCTTAGGTAGAAGCTCAATTAGCTCAGGTATGAGGCTGTTAATATGTCGCTGTTCCTGAGAATTTTTGTCAAGAATATTTTCGTCTCCATATTCGCTGTTATCACAGATCTTCATGAACGTTTCCATTGCTGTCTCTTGTAATTCTTGATTTCCTGATTCAGGACCAACTATAGAAAGAAGAGTAGACAAGATTCTTGGCCACACAAGGATTCTATTATCGCTGACGATTTGTGCAATTATGTTTCCCGTATGCTTACGGATTTGTTGATTATTATCCCGAAGGTTATCAAGAACCGAAGTTCGGATATATTCCTGATTTTTTTCTGAGAAATTTTCAAACATTTCCTTGACGTGATTTTTTAGCATGGTCGCCGCAGCACATCTGATATCTGTTGGTTGAACTGAGCTTGAAAACAGGTATGTTAGATAATTACTGTTGTCAGGTAAAGATTTGGCTTCAGCCAGCATCTATATTAGAAAAGAAAAATCAGTGAATCTACAATGTGATATAGTAGCCAGTGGAAAACTTACACGTTCTGCGTTAATTCGTACATCTTTATCATGCGTGGTGTATGAATCTTTGAGAGCAATTGATAACTGTAGCAATCGCTCTGTATCAGGCTGCCATGCCATAATTAAGAAGTGTATATACGGAGACTATATAATAGTAACGGCTATGACTGGAGTATATCAATATTTGACAGCTAATATTTCTGGATAGGGATAATATCAACTAGGTATAGTAGTAAGAGCTTTGCTATGAAGAAATGGATAACTGAAATGATAGATACTATATAAACAGCTGTCAAACTACCTAGCAAAACAATATCTTTGCAAGATTATTGTACTAATTTTGTATCTTTATTGTAGTTTATAAAAATAGCTTATCGAATAGTCTAACTTTAGCTTGTAAATTAATAATAATTCCGAAAAAATAAAGCAGTTAAAGATAATAAAAGTTAGTCATCTTAATCTTAATAAGTATAATTAAGTACTAAATATAAATACATTGATAATATATATTTGTCGGGAGTAATGGTTTTTCCGGGCCGTACCGACCATTTCGAGCTTCCTTACAACCGAATTACAGCTAATACATTTACGGCAGCTGTATTTGCAGCGATGCATCCAGCTGCATCCGAAGCCGGATAAAGGAGCCAGAACCGTACGAAGGGTAAATTATAAATAGAGGATGTAGCTAGCTAGAGATTAAATAATCAAGACGGTTTATACAACCAGAACTGGGCTGCACCATAGTGTAGCCCTGTTCCCCGTATAAGCGTCGACCGGCGTACATTATTCACGTGATCACTTATTCGAGCATACGCCCCTGGGCGTACCAACAATATTATAAGGTGAACTAGAACTGATCTGATCTAATACTCAGTATTGTATTACTTACTATAAGATTTATTATATATTACAAGACTTTATAGATAGTAAGTTGTTAAGATTTTGTGCATTTTGTTAGTATGGTCAG
Organism: Clarireedia homoeocarpa; assembly: GCA_001465935.1. Lineage (NCBI taxonomy): Eukaryota > Fungi > Ascomycota > Leotiomycetes > Helotiales > Rutstroemiaceae > Clarireedia > Clarireedia homoeocarpa. The sequence continues at coordinate 13,770 of LNKV01000113.1, forward strand.
TTTGGACAATTTGGACAGTTTGGACAGTTTGGACAGTTTGGTCAAGGACCCACCACCTCAAACTATACATAGTAGTGATCGATTAGGCTTACGAAGCCTATGACTTCAGGCTTACGAAGCCTGTGGTTCAGGCTTACGTGGCCTGTAGTCTAGGTCTGTAACGCCTGTGGTCTAGACCTGTAACGCCTGTGGCAAATAGGCTTGAGAAGCCTAAGGCAATAGACCTGAAAGGCCTATAAATACCTCTAGTCCTTCCCACTGTAGATAGCCATCATCAATCATCAATAATCAAGTCCATCAAGTCAAGCATTGAGTACCCTATAATTGAAGTCTTTAAGCCTACAAATCTGCTGTGCCTCTGGAATATCCAAGACATTTTACTAAAAGCTACGATTACAAGCGAAAAACCCCGAAAACCCCCGATATAAGGAAGCACATGGACAACATTCATCGTAATTCCAAAGTAAACTAGAATCATTTTCCTGCATATTCTCTTAGATTATTGAATATAAAATTATATTATTGTGATTTCATTGCAAGGCTCTCTCCACAAATAGGTCTGACGACTGTAGTGAGGTCAGCATATCCGCCTTGCGTTTGTGTTTCTGGATGCGTATTAAGTTCAGATCGTTGAAATAAATATGGATCACTAGAAGGTGAGGAAGGACCCCTTCATGAAATGAAGATATTTCTTGACAGAAGTCGCAAATTCATTTCTTTGTCTCGACATCGTCTAATGACTTTGCTTCCACTCATCCCCAACTACATCTGTAATAAACTACCCATTTTCATGAGATGCCACGCTTCTGTTCCTAAAAAGATCCACTCATAGCTGTGGTCACCATGGATGTTATCAAACCCGAAAAAGGAACACAACCTACATCGCCCGAAGTAGAAACGACTTCTTCTTCTCCTCCACCACCCTCCGCTTACCCACATCTCCTCACCTACCACGAGCTCCCCTCCTGGTACCAAGACAACCCACTGATTTACGCCTCCTACCGGCCCGTTTCTCAATCTTTCCTCGCTTCCCTCCGCTCCACTCTCCGTCTGCACAACGAAACCCTCAATATCCACACCCATTCCATCCCCTTCTTTCTCTGCGCCTTCTTCTCCGGCTTCATTTTCTACATTCTGCCGCAGCGCTATCCACGTGCCTCCCGCGCCGACAAAGCAGTCTTCGGTCTCTGGTTCGCGCTCTCCGCGACGTGTTTGGGGTTGAGTGCCGCCTATCATACGCTGATGAATCATTCACAGCGGGTGGCCAGTCTATGGCTGAGGCTGGATTTCGTGGGAATTGTGGTTATGATTTTGGGGAATTTTGGAAGCGGGATTTATGTGGCGTTTTATTGCGAGGAGAAATTGAGGGTATTTTATTGGTCTATGGTATGTTTCTTATCCTTCTACTTTCTGCTTGGGGGGAGAAATAGAGAACTAATATAGGAGAATGTGAAAGATTTTAGCGTTAGCGTTAGTCTTAGCGGTTGTACTGCTGCATCCGCGTTTTCAGGGGCCGGAGCGGAGGATTTTTCGAGTTGGTTTGTTTGTAGGTACGGCGTGTTCGGAGTTTGCGCCGATTATTAACGCGATTGTGATTTTTGGGTGGGGTGATGTGATGAGAGGCACAGGGGTGCCTTGGTATCTTGGAGAAGGGGCATTGTTGGCTGTGGCGGCTACCGTTTATATTGTGAGTTATCTACTTCCTTCACAGAGTCCTAAAGAGTTTCAAGGTGACTAGAGACAGAGATGCTGATATGCGAAATACTAGATGCGTATACCAGAACGATATAGGCCGGGAAATTTTGATTTATGGGGACACTCTCATCAGATTTTTCATGTCCTGATTGTGGTTGCAACGGGTCTGCATTTAGCGGGATTGTTAGCTGCGTATAATTATGAGTATCATCATCCACGGTGCGGAGTTCGATGATGTATTCATGGTGATGTTATAGTTTGTGAAGATTTAGCTCACGGTCTCATTTCAGTATTAAAATTTTGTGTTCTTTCTGCAATACATTTGATGAGTGTTGTGGTTTCAAATGCGAAGTTGAAGTTTGACTACTAGAATGGTGTCGAAGTTCCTAATATCTGATGGAAATGCGAAATAGTTATCTCTATATTTCATCTAGGCGTTTCCAAGAGTGACAGAAGACTTTCTTCTATCATAACATCAAATGTAGAAATCCATATCTGCAATATCTCCCATGTTCCAATGATATATTACAAGTAGTCGATGTGGCAATAGGTCTAAGGAGTACCTATATATATATATGAAGTCTTTCCCACTGTGAATAGCCCAGTAGAGCAGTAAAATCAATCTTAAGATTACCCTCGATTTAAGTCCATTTGAAACGTACAGGCACTATTCTCTGCGTGTCAATCTTCTGTACTCTTCAACAAAGGCGACGGGCTGTAGAGGCTAGCAAGGTGGAGTAAAAACGGAAGCAGTACCCCGACACAGATACACTCCCTCCGAACAAGCAGTGGTCTGGCAGAGACATTCGAACCAAGACCCACTCCCTGATAGAACAATTCTTCCCAACCTCCGAGGCCGATTCGTCCGACATTCCCAACCAGGTCAACCGGGAGGAGTTCGAAACTGAGCTTAGCACTACGTACGAGGAAATCAGGAATATCCTGAACGGGTATTCCTCCAAATCGGCGCCGGGGAGCGATGAGATCCCCTTCCACTTCATCAAGGCCCTAGGAGAGCCGGCCGGCCGGCCCTCACACTACTAGCGAACGCATGCCTACAGCTCAGAAATCTACCTACCTATCTGAGAACAGCCAAGACAGTCATACTGTGCAAACTAGGAAAGGGATCCTACGAAGCGCCGAGCGCCTGGCGGCCGATCGCCCTGCTCAAAAGTATCGGTAAGATAGTCGAGAAGCTAGTCGCCAAACGGATCAGGAGGCAGTAAAAGCTCACAAATTACTTCATTCCAGCCAGATGAGAGCCTGAGCCGAGCGAAGCACTGAGACCGCCCTCGAGCTACTCACACGAATGGTACAAACAGTCTAAGGAGGGAGTAAGGATCATATAGCTACACTACTGTCCTTAGATATCTCTGGAGTATTCCCGACTGTCAAGTACGAGCGCCTAGTAGCAATAGTCAGGAAGCTAGGCTTCCCGAAATGGCTACAGTAATGGATACAGAGCTTCCTAGAAGGAAGAACGACAACACTAGTAATTAACGGTAAAGAGTCGCCAGAGTTCCCAATCATGGCAGGGCTCCCACAATAATCACCGCTCTCTCCAATTCTGTCCTTGCTCTACATCTACGAGCTGATCAGAATCGTAGACAATCCAGGGCGGGGACCCACACAGTCGGGTTGTTGGAGGTTACAGCAGGTTGACACGTAGAATGGTGCCTGTAGGCTCGTAAATGAACTTAAAGTAAGGTAATCGGTAGCTTGATTCAACTGTTCTGATCTTATGATTGATGATACTGATGGGCTATCTACAGTAGGAAGGACTAGCTATATTTATAGGCATTTCCAGACCTATTGCCTTAGACCTATTCCTCAGGCTTCCCAAGCCTGAAACGTGGACTGTATAACCCTAAAACATAGGCTATATAGGCCTAAAACATAGGCTATATAGGTCTAAAACAATCGCTATGACATCCAGTTTCAAGGTAGCTGGAATAGGCCTACCTACCCTACTAACGTGGTTTCAACACGGGTTCGTATACGACCTCAAAGTATTGGCTTATTCAACTAATTTTTAAGTTTGAAGAATACAAGATATATTATTGAGAAGCTTAATGCTATATTTATATAGTAGAGTCAAGACTATTATAACGATCTTTACTAAATTGTACCTGTAGCTAGCCTACAAGTGTACACTGTACTAGTCTTTATAAGTGTGACGTGCCTTCCCCGATGGCCCAGTACTGTGAAGCACTCAGGCAGAAGCATATCTAAATGGAACACTTATAGATTCAACGTAGACTTAGAATAATCAACTAAAAGACTAACTACAGGCTGGGAGAAGCAGGCTCTTATGTAGGCCAGTGCGGCACATGCTGCAGCCCTAGCTTACGGGTGTGACAATAGGTCTCAAAGAGAATCGGATTAACCTTAGAATTAACAACTAAGGAGTTAAGAGAGCTTCAGAGATCGAAGAGCCTATATACAGAAAGGGGTCACGTGCTTCTCTCGTGCCTAGCTAACTCCATTCAGTCCTAGCTTGTATCGGCCTGAGGCCTCGAAGGATGAGCAGACAGATTAGCAGAATCTGGCTAAGCATGAAATCGTACGTATCGTTACAACGGGTATGATTCAGCCGATTCGTTACACCAGTTCTCTTTTTTCAAACCAATTACCTCATCATGTCATGTTTCATTTGATTGAAATTACTCTTTTCTATATATCTATCAAAATCTATCAATGATTAACGTATCTAGTTTCACTTCAATCTATTCGCAGCTTCTGTTCTGTGTCTGAAGTCTTTGGGATGATTAAAAACTACTCGAGCAGCTTTTGAAAGATATCGCCAAACTTTGAGAATAGCTTCATATATTGTTTTGTTGTCAGAGGGGATCAAGCAAGTTTTGTTGCATACATCAAGATATTTTCTCCCTAATAAGACGATTTTCGTCAGTAAATTAAACCAAAAATAACTTAAAATTACATGAATCGAGAGTATTTTTCCAGTATTTCGCTTAATTTAGTGATGTATCTTTTTATTATCAGACCGATTAATAGTCACTGAGGGTAAGATAAGTTTAGAGTATACACAATTAGTAACGAGTTATAGACGCTAGTATAATAATAATCTCTAATTATAGAAGTCTTCTATGGTGCTATATGTCATCCGTTTCAATTTTCACTAATTTTATAATGTGAGCTATTGGAGACTAAAAATATCCTTCTGTGCTGCTTTTAAATTTTTCTTATATGGAGCTGGATATAAAGACGATGAGTTCATTGGTAATAATAAATTTCATCCCATCGACATACTAATCATGAGAAGCGAACAGTACACCCTGTGGCTAGAGCCTTATCTTCGAGACAAAGAGGTAGCTCTGCAAAAATCGGGACGTCTTGGTGATATTCTAAGTCAGACGCATGGAGAGCCAAGCTTAATATTGTTCGTTGGAAAGTCATTCAAAAGCAAAGCCCTGCGGCACCTAGCAACTCCTCTTAGATTTAAACAAAGTGGTCGTCACTATGGGGAAATTCACTTGCGTCTTGATGCGGGAGCTCAAAGCACACAAAGTAATAGACCGCTGTTATTCGCGGATGGTCCCATTCCGGATCTTGAAAACAACATAAAGGACACCGATAAATGCCCAGAACTTGAAATGGTCAGCCAGAACCTCCCGTGGGCTAGAGATGATCTGAATGTTGCTCTATCCAATATCTACACTAATCTGCTGAGCCCGTTTACCGATGTAGTCTGTCTATTTCTGTCTGATTTTGGTGGTCTGGCGAGCATCACACACTTCATAGCTTTATGGCTCGACTCTTTTAGTAACCATTCTATTTCTCCTGGATGCTATCCAAGATTACTCATAGTGGTTGAGGATTCCCCAACTATTAAGTCTGACAAGTATTGGGAAACTCGTTGGAAGACACAACTTGCTCGGTCTTTAAGGAAGAAGACAATAAGATCACTTAACCAAGCATTCTCTCATGTTAGTGTGCACCGTCTCTTGATAAACGAGCAGGTCCGCGAGGAGTTTCGCTATTTACCACTTAAGGATTATTTGCTCAACGAATCAGACGCAATCAGAGCTGCCAGAATCGACCAACAAATCCACTTTGTAGGAAAACATTTCAATGCTTTTTTCGAATATGCTTATAAACATTTCATTCAAAATACTGGGCAGCACTTCAACTTTATCGAAGCCTCCCGTCTATCAAATCCAGTATCCTCTGATTTTAAACGACATCTTCTTAACTTTTTCAAAAAATTTGAAACTGCAGAAGAGATTAATGAGTTTGTCTTACCAGTAGTCGCGTCTTGTATTATGCTCGATAGCTTTCCACCTGGGATGCATGGTAAGTCCACCTGATGCGTGATAGATCACTTATTATTCACCTCGTCCACTAGGGTTTGATCCGGTCGAGACTTTCCGAACTCTCTACAAATCCTCGTGGAAAAGAGCCACAGAAGTACTCCCACGCGCAACGAGAGCGAATATTCTTTCTCTAGAGGAGTTCATTGGTAAGCAGTACCTAACAAAGTTCGTTCCCGGTTCCCAAGACTTTAAACAATGCCACAAACAAATGATTTCGTCGTTTCAAAACAAATGGAAGGATTTATACGTCGACAGTACCTGCTTAATGTGTCTCTGTAGAAGACCAGAGTACAGTCTACCTTGTGGACATTTCTTTTGTGGAATTGATATCCAACGTTTCGGAGTTGCAGTTGATACCGATCCTCACAGGTTCATTGTTCACTCATGTTTTCTTTGTTCCCAAACTACTCACGAGGCCCAATTCAGATTCAAACCGAAGACCAAAGGGGTGAACGTGCTCGGAATAGATGGTGGAGGTGTGCGTGGAGTCATTCCACTGCAGTCTCTGTTACTCTTAGAGCAGAAACTTAAGCCATACTTGCTAGATTTTCCTATTCAGGATCTTTTTGATGTCGCTTTTGGAACAAGCTCTGGTGAGTTACCCCTAATTGATTATAACTATGTTAACTGTGTCAGGCGGGCTTATCGTTATGGCCATGTATTTAAATGGCTTGTCAGTGACAGAGTGTATGGATATCTTCGAAACCCTTTCGTTTAAGGCTTTTGACCGTGGATTTGTATCTTCAAATTCAATATTTTCTCGTCTGAGGGAACTACTCATTTCCTATTTTGCGGACTCTTTATATTCGGCTGATAATCTTGAAGAAGGTCTTCGCTCTCAATTTGGAGACGAGAGGTCACTAATGGATCATTCTGCAGCAACGCGCAAAGGAGCTAAGGTTGGGATAACAGTAACAGGCGTTCCTAATGCAGAGTTGCTCTTTACTAATTATAACGGTGTCGGTTCAAGACTATCGGAGGCTGGTACGTGCGCTTATTATTATTGTTATATTGAAATTGACTAATCTTTGTCAAGGATATCGTCATATCCTCTCAGACGATACGTCAAACCGAGTTCGCATATGGGAAGCGTGAGTGCTTGAAAGTCATTATGTATTGGAAAAAAACTGACGAGCACTGCAGAGCAAGATGCACTTCCGCGGCCCCATGGTTTGATTCATACCTGTGTGCCAAAGTGATACCCAGCATACTTACATATTAACAGGTACTTCACGCCATATCATATTGCCGGTGTAGGTGAGTTCCAAGATGGTGGATTATGGAGAAATAACCCGATTGATATTGCTATGTCCGAGGCTCGTGCCTTATGGCCAACAATCGATGAACCAGATGTGGTACTTTCTTTAGGAACAGGGTATCAGGTCGATGAAGATGTTAAGATGAGTGATATATCGCCTACTGAGACTTCGCCCTTAGTTAGTTCTCCGGTCAATACAACTGATCTGGATCAAACAGAAAGAGCGATTGCTACAGCTCTCCAGAACGTACAGCAGCCTCGAGGCCTCTGGCGCAGTGGCTTCATTACAAGATGCTTAGAATCATTCTTGAGCACAATGGATGGTCAGAAGTTTTATGACCTCCCTAACCAATGGAATCGTGCTGCTGCCGATGATAAGAAGCGATACTTTCGTCTTAATGTACAGCTTCAAGGAAAGACACCTGCTCTGGACGATGTCAGCACGATGTCTTCACTAAAATCAGAGACAATGAAACAGCACATAAGGAGCAAATCTCTAGATGAGCTTGCAGAATGTCTCATTTCTACACTATTTTACTTCGAGCTTACTTCAAGACCAATTCGAGACAGAAGCCATATTAACTGTCAAGGCCAAATCTTATGTATCATAGGCAGCAGCGAAAGGGAGAATGACACACTTCAAGTACTTCTCGACAGACTAACGCAGAATGGATCCAAGTTTTATATTGCACATCGTCCTTTATCAAGGCCAATAAATGATCTAGCCAATATTGATCCAGTCACCAAAGGCTTCCGGCTTAAGGTAGAGCTGAGAGTTCGGGATCTAGACAGCATTATACCAATATCTATCCGTCTCGGTAAGGCGACTCGATCAATTATTGAAGGCCGCAGTATTAGTGCATCGCCCTTCACCATCAATGGACTTTTGAAAGCCCAGGGGTGGGATAGTCCCTTTGGCCGCGCAGATCACGGCCCTACCGAACCAGATGATATCCGTACACTCGCACTGGAACGTAAAAGAAGAAGTTCAAAAATTATGAAAAGGCACTCGAAGGCACAAGTTACGAATACATCAAAGAGACAACGACGAAGAAAGTTTGAAAATGGTAATAATCGCTCTGCAAGGTAATTTCCTTCCACGGCACACCTTTATAGCGTATGACAGCCGATGATTTGCACAATGTATGGTGAGAATTTTCAATTTAGCGTTATATATTCAATCAGTATTTTACTTTTCTTATAACAATTTGTTTTGTATGTATTTTATGTTCCACCTTTGCTCCAACTTAGTTTACCACACAAGTAGGCAACACTACCAAATGAAACACCTCAAAAGCCCATCACAACCATTCAAAATCAGATATTCAGAATCAAAAAACCGAACAAAACCACACGTTGAAACTAGAAATTCACTGTTAGAGGGCGTATACTTGGTCTCTAGGATAAATAAGTGTAGTCCCTGTCACTCTCCACTCTAAATTTTGACCAATTGTGTGAGATTCTAACATGTACCCAATAAAGCGGCGGATAGCCACATAGTTCGGCTATTCTCGGACGACTCGTCATCGCTTGGCTTGAGATTGATTGTTCTGTCACCACAAGACTAATCTCGGCGCAAATAGCGGTGGCTATATGCTTTGATGCACGAGCTGCACTTTCCAAGTTCAATCGGCTACGAAGATGTGGACTCGCGCGATGGAGGCCTTCTGCCACAGAATCGTCGCTCATGTTTCCTTGTTTCATCCACTTGTATATCACGGCCGCCGCCTCAACGCCTGAATAATAATAGTTTACTTTCCACAACATTCAGAAGGTAAGGGAGGAATGGGCCATGATTGTGCAGGTTTAGCTCGAACACACTCGCCACAGTAAAGCAATTCGTCGCTGAGAATTAGAGAGCTCTTTGATGGATCCGGTAAGTCCGTAGAGGTACAGACCAAGTGCGTAGATATGCAAATGGAAAATCCTGCAGTCTCGCTGTGCAGAGAGGAGATCGTCTTTACGAGTCTGCGATGTTGTTGCATCCAGCTGCATCGATTGGCGTAAGCGGCTCAGCTTTATGATCTCCTCTAGCACATATTGAAGATGATTCTAGCCTAGCGTCATTTCTATGCAGATTAAAACAGCCTTAGTTGTATCTAGAGCCACCTTCGCTCTTGAACGCCTTTGCTGTTTTTAAATTAGGGCTCGAATCGAGGAGCTATAGGATGAGATCAATCGGTCCGGGACAGTAGTATTGCAGGGATTGCAGGAACCCTTCATGGGTATCCCATATCAACTCATATCGCTTTGGAACGGCACCATTCAGGTGACAAATTGCATGCGTGAATGAGGGAGATGAGAATATGGGCAATACGAGGCATTCACTTTTACAACCCTCGTCTTCCTTTAGCAATAGTTGAAGCAGGCGAATATTGTCACTATCTGGTGGAAACAAAGGAGATAGTTAGGAAGACATAGCACAAGATATCGCACATCAAATCTTGATTTTAGATTGTGCTGACAGATAACATGTCCATGTTTAGGAACACATATTTTGAGGCCAACATGACGGTAAATCTAAAGGCCGACCAGGCCCTAACTTTAGGTGGGGCCACCACACAAAATAAAAGATTTGCCCGCTCGAGAAATTGAAATGCTGCAAAATCATCAATTTCTTCAATCTTGGCAAAAAATTTTGGACACCCACCATCCCACCCTTAAGGCAAGGACTATGAAGGAGATTATAGGAGTTTACAGGAGTTTAAAGGAACTGGAAAAGCTCTTGAGGAGAGCTAAGGAGTTAGAGGAGGAAACCAATGCCCGAATTTTACAGATTCGGTGCGTGCAGCAGCTCTATTTGGCCTAGCACCCCTACTTCGTACCCATTTTGGACGAGCAGCAGGTGCTCTTATTGGCCGAATCGAGGGCTAGCGCTGCAGGGCAAACCCAGAAGA
>LNKV01000114.1:16871-40743 GCA_001465935.1 Clarireedia homoeocarpa
ATTATAATATTATATAAGAATATAACTTTTATAAAAGTAAGTTAGATATTAAATATATAAATATATATTAGTATATATATAATTAAATATATAATCTCTTTCTATATATAAATCTTCGGATCTTTATAATCTTTTTAGTTTTTTAATTATTAATTCTAAGATTATTTAATGTTTTTACTAATAGTCTCGTTATAATTATATTTTCACTCTCTTTTAGAAAAATAAATATATATTTATTTTCTTTATATATTTTTATTAATAAAGAAATAATTATCGATAATTAAGAATAAAATTATAAAGAATATAAAATATAATCTTAATTAAAATCTATAAATTATTTTGAAAAGATTAAAATATTTATTTATTAAATATAATTTTATAAGATAATAAATATTCTATTATATTATTCTAATTTCTTTATTTTAAACTAAGTAATTAAAACTCTTAAAATTAAATATAAAAGTTAATTAATATAAATTTAAATATTTTATATAATACTACTTTATAATTTAATCGATATATTATATAAACTTTAATTAAAACTTTAAATTTAATTTATATATAAAATCTAAAAAAATACTTTTTAAATTAATATAAAATATATTTAATTTAAAATAAAGTATTTAATAAAACTTCTAGATCTATTTTTATTAATATTATTTATAAATTCTAAGAATATAATATTATATATTAATACTTTCTTATTAAAAATATCTAAAAAATATATAAAATAATTTAAAAATTCATAGTTATAAGTTAAATATTTAATGAATTTTATTATTAATTTTTAATAAATAATATTTTTAAGTTTTATAAATAAATTCTTTTTATATTAAATAGATAATTTAAAATAAAGATTTTATTATTTAATAAAGTTTAAGATAATAGTTTTAAACTTTAATATAATTGTTTTTAATATAATAACTTTATTTTTAATAAAGTAATTTCTAATTTTAAATAATATTTCTTTATAATTTTTTTATATATTTATAATTATTAAATAATAAAATTATATAAATATTAGATGTTATATAATAAAGTATTAATAATATTTAATATATAATATAGATTTTTAATTAAATAATAAGAAAATCTAATTTATATTATTCTTCTTACTTTCTTATTTCTTTATTTAATTAGATTAAAACTAAAGAGAGTAATAAAATATTCTATTAATAGTTATATAAAGAAAATTAAATATAAGATTAAAATATATCTTTTAATATTTAAATCTTATTATAAAGTTATATTTAGTATATATTAGATTTATTATATTTTAATTTTAATATTACTATTAATAATATTAAATTTAATAATAATAAAATTAAATTTTATTATATAATTATAAAGAGTATTTATTTAAATAAATATATATATATATATATAAAAGAAAATAAAATAATAGAATCTAATATTAATTCTAATAATTTTAAATATTTTTTAAACTTATTATTATTAATCTATTATTATTATTATTATAATTTATATAATTATTATTCTTTTTATAATTTCTATTCTTATAATAATATAAATAAGTTTAATTATATTAATATTAATAATTATATAAAATATATTTTTTAATATAAAGATATTTAAATTTAATTCAAGTTATATAATATCTAATATATTTTATAATTAAATATTTATAATTAGAGATATATTATATATAATTATAGAAAATTATAAATCTTAGTATTTACTTTTTATTTAAAAAATCAGATCGACTAAATTACTAATAATCTTTATATATATAAATAGTTTAAAATTATTATATTTATTTATCTACTAGTTAATAAATAATAAATAAATATAAATTTATCTCTTTAATATAAAAGATATTATTAATAAATAAAACTTAAAATAAAAACTATTTCTTTATATTCTACTTTTTATAATCAATAACTATTTAATAAAGATATTACTATTTATTATTAATTTTATATTTAAAGATCGAAATATTTATTATATAAATATAAATATAAATATTATATAGAAATTTATAAATAATATTATTAAAAAAAAGAAACTAATTTATAAGTTTTTTATATTAGTTTATTAAAATTAATTAATTATTTATTTCTCTAATTTTTATAACTTGAAATATTTATAAAAACTTATTTATATTATCTTAGTAGATTTATTTATTTAAATAATAAATATTAATAATATTATTAGTTTTATTTAAAATAATTAGTTTAATATAATAATTATTATTATTATATTTAATAGAAAATATATGATAATTTATTAGTTTAAATTAATTATAAATAATATATATAATTATTTAATAAATAAAGTATATCTTTTAATATAAATATTATCTAAGTTCTTAATATTATATATAGATTTATTATAAAATTATAAAAAGTTTTTTAAACTTCTTTAATAATATAATTAATATATTTATAATAAATAATAAGATAAAAATAAATTTTAAATTACTTTATATTATATAAAGTTTAATAAATAATAATTTAAAGACTATTTTTATAAACTTTATTAATAATAATAATATATTTATAAATAAAGTTTTCGAAACTTCTAATAATTAAATATAAATTAATATAAATATTCTAAATATTTATTTAAAGTTACTTAGAGTTTTATTTAACTTAATAAAAATTTTAATTATTGAGATAAGTTAAAATAGAAATTCACTTAATTTTAAAATTAGAGTTAATATTATTATAATTTTATAAATAATAATATATCTATTTAAAATAATTAAAAGAAATATAAGAAAATATAATAATATTAAATTATAAAATAAAAGTAAAAGTAATTTAGATTAGAAATTAGATTAATAATATAAATAATATATTATATCGAATTATATTAATTTATATTTAAATTATATATATAGTTATATATATAATTAATCTAAATACTTTTTTATTAAAAGTATTATTAAAGTTAATTTTAAAACTCTCTAAATTATATAAAACTTCTTTTTCTTTTTATTAATAATTTTAAGTTTTTAGTTCTATATTTTAAAATTATTTAATATTTTTATTAATAATCTTATTATAATTCGAAAGTATTAAAATACTCTTTTTTAAAGATATAATTTATATATTTTTAACTTTATAATCTTTAGTACTACTTTATATTATCTCTAATTTACTATTTATAAAAAACTTAATTATAAATAAAAAGTATATTTTAATACTTTAGTTATAAGATCTTATATTTTTTCTAATATATTTTTTATTTATTTTACTTTTTATTATTCTTAATAATAAATCGTCTAAGTACTTTACTAGTAAAGCTAGGAAGTTCGGCTAATATTATTATTAAGATTATTACTTTCTTAAGTATTATCAGCTCTATATATAATTTTTTACTTGTAAAGTATAATTATAAGTACCGGTTACCCTCCTTAAATATAAATAATAACTAAATCACTTTTATTAAACAAGATATAAATCGAATACCACTAAGTACTAATTTATAATCGAAGTATACTAGATCTGAAAGTAAAGAGAGATATCTTTTGTATCTATCTTATAAATAGTTAATATAGATATACTCCTCGAATACTCTACTACGTCCTAGTTACTAGTATTGTGTTTATACGAAAAAATAAGTAGTTAGCTACAGGCGCAGTAGCTTATATTATAGTATATACTGTTACTGCTTTAATATATACGATCTTATTATATACTATATATATATTATCAACTTCCTTGCTTCTAGCTAGATACGTTGAACTCCGCCAGAATACTTCCATCGAGATTTAAGGCCTTGTTCTTGACTTGGACACAGATGCTACACTAGCAATCGTTGGTGTGGGCAGTGTAGGACTTAGTGTACGATCAGTGATACGGTGGCTGATACTGAGGATCACATATATACGTACGTACGTAGGAATTCGATATCACATACAGACGTAGGTATTCGCCAAGATTAGTAATATTGAGGATATACTGAAATACCGGAATGTAGTACATTTTAGGGAAAGGAGCCCCGCTCCTCCCCTCTTCCCTCGGCCTACTTTCTCTCTCCCCGGCCTGCTTTCTCCCTTAAGAAGTACTAGCATTGGCAACCAGCTAAAGACAACAGATTCTATCTCTAAATTAATCAGTAGTAAGGTGCTAGCTCCGCAGCAGTAAGGTGCCAGCTCGTACGATATAAGGATTAGGGTAGTCGATTGCCCGGGTAGAGAGGAGGGGCGCTTCTCCCGGAGTATGGCGTGCCTATCGTGGTGCCTTGCGAATTGAAGAGCCGTGAGTCGGTCGCAGATCGAATAATCCGCGAGGATCGTACAGCGCCCTTTACTAGTAGCATTAAAGCATTTTATGCTATTTTAGTATTTAGGGCCCGTACGATAGTAAGGGTATTATATAAAGCTTATATCTTATGAAACTTTTTTCTCGATAGTCGGTGGAACATTGATTAATGTTGGTTGACTTAGTATAGCTATAGGTAATATAAAATAAACAGGTTAAATCTTTCTATATTACTTTGTGCAAAGAAGAAAGAAGAGAAGAACTCTTCTTCTTGACTGACTATATAAACTAGTGATTATATAATCCAGGAGCTCCGAAAGCACTAAGGATTGTACAATTGATATTCCGACAATCCCGATAGACAAATAATCGTGGCGCTGTAGATGATACAGTCTGAATCTTTAGTTCTGTGAGAAATAAAGAAGAGATATCAACAGATTAACGAATCCATATTACTCTCATTCATACTTGAACCCGTCACTTTCCAAGAGTGTATTAATGCAGAAGAAATATTGAATTTTGGGGCTGTGCTGTGTTGCCTTGTGTTGATTGTCATTCAAGTCGGAGTCGGAGCTTGTCGAGGCCAATGGCGCAAACAGGGGTACTGTACTTTTACGAGTGCAGGGCTCGATTGGGTCAATCCCTTCTGACCTACGCTCGTCATTAGTTGCAGCCACTAAGGTGGGCGTGTCGACTTCTTAGCCACTTATTCAATTGGCCAGCATCTATACCAAAACTCAGAGGCCACCAGAATGATAATTTTTCTTTCAGTATGCATACATTATCCTCTGGGAGGCCACCACCTCCCAGCCTTGTGGTCACAGCGACATATAAGCTAGGCTCTGTCTTGAATGGCCTTCGAAAATAGTTGTCAACTCAGTCAACAGTTTTATCAATTCTACTCCACGAGAAATAACTCGACGCACACCAGCACTTACAAAACTAACCCCGCAGGGTCACCGTCAAGTCGGTGTTCTTGCGGGGATAAGCTGTATTTTCGCTTATCCAACCACTGTAGGAGCTGCTCCTCGCACTCTTCGAATCCATCCCTTTCCCCTAGCTCTGAGTCTCACGCGGGGCTTTTGGTCCCCGCGTGCTAAGCCATATCAGAGCCTCTTTGGAACCTTTGTGTAGAAAATTTTTCACAACAAGGTCTACCTCTATATGTCTGTCTAAGAGACATTGAAGACAGATCAAACAACGACATAGATTCCAACTCTTTCAAGATTTCATCATCATATCAGCACGTTCAACAGGTCTATAAACAATTTACAAGCTCCGATTCTCCTGACTCAGGTTATCCGAATCCATGCGGCAGCTTCCTGGGATTCGGAGTTGATTCATCACTTCATTCGTCTTCCGCTGAAATTGCTTTATCGACAAGTCTACTACTAGACACGATTTCACCGTCAATATCCGTTGAAAGGGAGCTGGATCAAAGTACTCCAAGTGTCAGCAATACAGAGTACCCGGAGCTTTCTTCGTCTATCTCATCAGTTTCACCCAGTAATACTACCCTGACTTATTCAACACATGTAGAATCCTTGGAATCTCTTCGAGATTCTGACATAAATCTACTTGAGGTTCGAAGAAATAGGCGCAGCAATAACTCTATAATCTATTCGCCTTCAAGGAGTCAAGATCCAGAGATACCCAATTCTCCAGATTCTTATATGGTTCAGAAAGCTACTGTTGTGAAAACTGGCCGTCTCGAAGAGAGCTATCCACATTATCCTTCACCATTATCTGGTGTAGCGAACGCAGATCTCACTCACCCAAATTGCAGTAGCTCAGCTGCCGCCTCAGTTGCACTGCCCTTTCATCGAAATCCAATCGCAACAGCAGTCCCAATTCATCCACCTAGGCTCCAAAATCAACCTTTCAAGTGCCCAGAATGTCCCAGGAAATTTTCGCGTCGTTGTCTTTTAACGTGAATCTCGAGTCCCGAATTCCCTTGTATATCATTAACTTTGATACAGCAAGCACAACAAGACTCACACACGCCCACATAAATGCAATGAACCGGGTTGTGTAAATAGCTCAGGGTTCGCTTTGGAAAAAGACCCACGCCGTCACCGTAGGACGGCACACGAGGAAGCCGAGATCATCAGATGCTTGCAGCCTGGCTGCAAAAAGACCTTCACTCGAGCGGATAACCATAGAAGACACATGAAGCAAACACATACTTAACACTGCCTGACTGAACTATTTATTCCACGAAAGAAAGACGAATATATACCATTCCCTCTATTTGAACACTGAAAAAAAAAAAAAAAAAAAAAAAAAAAAATATATATATATATATATTATTGAAGAAAGTTGAGAGATATACTGAACTTGGGACTCTGGGGATCATTTGGAGTTCTTCGGTATTCGTGCGGCTGCTCGTTCCCGCATGAGCGCAAAGACAATGAGAAGAACGGGGAAGTCTTCATAGCCTTTGTCACCTCGCCAGGATTCAGTCCTTCTTGTTTGGTCGAGATTTTGTTTGAGCTGTAGCTCGAAACAGGGTTCATTTGGTCGGCGAAGAAGAGCGTTGTATATAAATTCCTTCTTCATGCTTTTGGTGTTCTCGCATCTCTTTCTTGGGTGGCTGTACAGCGTTCACGATATTTCTTTATTTTCCTTTTTATATCTGTTTAGGGTTATTTTCTCTACCTTGTTCTTCTCCAAACGCGGGTTTTTTATCCTGCTGCTCTAGGACTATGATGTACTCGAGTAGTAAGGTTTTCCCGGTGTCCGCGAAATGCAAGTTTTCTTTTTTTCCGTTTATCTTAGTTCTATCTAGAGAACTATATTATGAAAGTATAAGCAAATTGCTTTACTTAGTTAGTCTAGTTGTTTTTATCGTAGTATACACGACTCAGCGCAAGCTTTTACGAGTCATCCTCTCTTTCAAAAAAATCTTTTTAGTTGGATTTTTAATCTCAATTATATTATATTTAAATCTATTAAATTCGAAACCTAGAAATACTAGGGAATTACGGTGCAATTAGGAGCGCAGCTTACTTTCACTACTGGGAGTTCAAATAATCCGGTTCCGGCGGCAAGAAAATTAATTAATACCTAAAGTTCTAAAGCTGAATTTTAGTAAGGCCTAAAGCGATAAAAATATATCCTCAGTACCAACAGAGAGTTTGTACTGCTTGTCGGTACGAACTCCTCGTTGGTACTAGGGATATACTTTTGTCGTTTTAGGCTTTACTCAAACTCCCTGTTAGTGGGTGACGCTCCGCTGGCTCTCCGAGGGCCACTGCTGTGGAGGCAGACTATTTCGTACTAATGTACGCAGAATCCAACCGCTCCTTCGGGTCAGAGTCATAACAACCACACTGTGATATCGCTAACTATTAGAAATAGAGCTTTGAAGCATCCAGTCTCCATCTAAACTTCGCTTTAATGTAGCTTTTGTATCTTGCAAAGTATATTCGTTTTTCGACAAGCTTTGTAATCCACCGACTTCACGATGAAGGCTTTCACCTAGCGCTAGTAATGTCGATATTGATGATGACTTCCATATTTTGGATTTGTTGGCTTTACCGGTCGTTTGTGCAATCGTTATTAATACAAACACCAGGCTCAAGAAGTTTAGGGCGATGGGTGCAGCTATCCAACCCCATTGGACATGGACAAAGTTCTGCTCACGCCATGCAGTGCCGACAGCGGTTAGGTAACCTGCTGGAGTATCGGACCCAGTATAATTTGTATCTCGCACTCTGAATAGAATGATGTCAGAAGTCTCTACGCAGCTTTCCCTATCGTCCATTGTCAACTTACATATTGGTCATACTGGTCGCAATGTTTCTCAGAATTCCATTTACACCGGTGACGTTCTGTGCTTCATCTTGCTGCTCTGAAATCCCAGAGTTAGGATTGAATCTTTGCCAAAACGTTTCAGCAGCATCGGACGTTTTGAGGAGAGTTGTATGTCCGAATTGTTCTAGATAAACGGATCCATTGAGAGTCTTGCGAAGGTAGTTGGACAGCATATAGTGGGAGGGATGATCGACGCTATAATTTGGTGGACTATCAAAAGCCTTAGTGTAAGGGAATTCTGTTGTGGTGTTGAAGATAGGACCAGTAATGTCGTCGTTCCCATTAGGATTAGTGAAATTGTTCGTTGAATCTTGCCTTGCAGTAATCGTAGTACCATTGATGACCGATGTATTATATTCTGCGACGCACCATTCCAGGACAAATTCGACAGCCAAGGGATCATTTCCCGTGCAGTTCCTACAGATCTCGCCGTCGTAGACTGGATACGGACACGGTCCTGTAGTACAGTTGCTCTGTGTCGTGTTTGCATAGATAACGTATACGTCAGCGATGGGATTAGGACTGTCCGCAAAGGCAATAGTATCGTTAAAGACTAAATTATTCGAAGTGGATGCATCATCTTTAGCAGGCGTTGATTGTGCGACGGATGACATATTTAAAACACAGCTCGGGTCTTGTGCAGCAGTCTCTATATAGCTTCTACTAGTAAGAGACCATCTCGTCGCGGTGTAATGTGGGTACTGATGTTCGGATTTCTTCAGATGAGCAGTGACATCTTGCGATCGCATGCAAACAGCTAGGGATCGGTAAACAGGCCATGTACAATTTCCAGTGGAACAGAATGGTTGTATATCACTGATGTTAGAACCAGTAGTAAAAAGGCCATTCAAAATAGCGGCTTTCATATATAAGGGAGGATCTGTTACTTGATCTAGGACATCGTCATTTGATACTCCAACTTTGCGACAGAAACCAAGATCGGTTAGCATTCGAATTATGAACATTGGTAAAGGATGGAATGGATATCATACAAGGAAGGTAATTATCATATTGATTATAGGTAGCCCACATCAAACCAGTAGCAACATTTGCAATACCAGATGGATCCGGTATACGGTGTAGTTCGAAGTGTAAAAGTTGCTGGGACAGAGGGTCGACTGCGAGTCCAAAGACGAGGATAATTGCGCCAATAGAAGCGAATTGTCTGTAGATAACGTTAGATCAATAACCAGAGGTAGTGGAACACTGACATACTTTACATTTACTCTCCATATTAACATCAATGAACCGAAAGCTCCTCTGCTGCCTTTATCAAATGTCTCTATGTCTGTCAGTGGTCTGGCGGTTGAGAACCAGAACCATTTCTGTTGACTGACACATTCGGCGACGGGGTATAGAAGGGCGACGCGACCGATGGTTGATAGAATGGAAATGAGCGTGTTAATTGTGATGTTGTGGCCGAGAATAGAATTGAATGTAGGTGCAGGCTTGTTGTTGTAGTGCTTTAAAACGATTACTATCGCTACTATTGCGACCGTGCCTAGAAGTAAAGCAACTATCTCGAGAAGCCACCAATCTTGGACCCACTTTGTGTAGATACCGTCGGGTTTATTTTGTTGTTGCGATGCCAATCGCTCATCATTCTTCTGCGGCGAATTTTTCACAACTTTATCAGAGTCACTGTTTCTCAGAATCTCAAAATTTGCCATAGTTGGTACAAGGTACAAGGTGAAGGTAGAAAGTGGAGTAAAGCACGGTACAAGTAAACAGCATTTTCTCCAAGCCTTGATATATATCTTGTCTTTCTTGCTCAGGGTAGTATCTGATAAAAACAGGTTTGTACAGTGCTATATCAAAAGTATTTGGACAGGGTCTTTGTGATAATGCCCGGACCCTATCCAATTACTTTTGATATAGCACTGTCTATGCTATAGAGAGGTAATAAGTACGCCAAGGTAGATCAATCAAGAGAGTCTGAATAGCATCAGAGTGCTGGATTCCCTATATTTCGTTGGCTGAAATATCCTTGTATGGATAAAATTCTAATAAAATTCTCTCTGGTTTGTGTAGCATCTTCGCGAAAGCTCAGTGTAACTGCTAAGCTCGGTGTAACCGTTACGCCGAATACTACAATATTCTGCAAGCTTTAAAAGTTCCGTCCGAATCTCTTTATACTAAAGCTTATGAGTTCTCCTTATTGGATACTACCAGACTTCAAAGTGGGGGGTTTTGGGTAGAGGCTGAAACCGTATAGCCATTTTGCAAGCCACACAAAATCGTCCGAATCCCCTCCTTGATTCAAACCTTGCGAGTTCTCTCTATTGGTAGTTTTTTCTGAGGGATGCTACAGAAAAGAGATTGTAACTGCAGGCAAGATGATGTTATCGGTGATCAGGATTTTAATCCCGGGAGATGCCTTATCGACGGAGTAGGTGACGCTTAGCGTCATTACATAAAAGTGCTATCATGTGAAAAGCACATGACTTCACAGCTAATCAATCCCCACGTTGTTCGGTAATCGAGGTAATTTAGGTGGGGCATAAGCCCCCGCCTACTCCACTACCGTAGTTCCAACACCAGGAATTTGCGGGGCAAGAGCAAAGAAGATTAACCTAACGTTTGCTGCGAGTATTTCGCACACTGGAGCCATGATTATCCTCCCCTGGCCCATCGATAGTATCAACAACTCGTTGATTGTTTGCCAGGAAACTCGTATACGGTGGGGAGTCGTCACTATCTGCACCGGGAAATTGTACAAAGGACTCGTCTGGATTATTTTCTTGGAAACTAGCGGAAGGCTGAGCAGAAATTGGTATAAACGACTTATATTGATTGCTTGCCCAGGAGCTAGTCCAGTGTTCCGTTAATAATTGATCATTTAGGTCCTCCCCGTTACCAGAGTCGTAACTATTATTATCCACAGGTTCGGTATTTTCGACTGGTAAACGTGCATAGGCGGGAGGCTGAAACAATTCATAACTATATTGTCCGTCGTCGTCGTTTTCATCTTCGTCTAATATAGTAACTTGATTTTCTAATATATATATAATTATAATAATACTTTTTATTAAACTTATATAAAATATTTCGAATATAACTAAAATAAAGAATATAATAATAATTATTATAATTATTAAAATTAAAGTATATTTAAAAATTATTTTTAATAGTTTTAATACTTTTATTAAATAATTTAAGAAAATAATTTAAAGAAATAATTTTAGTTTTAATAAATATAATTAAAAGATTATTAATTATATTATTTTAACTAATATCTATATAAAAATTATTTTAAATAATTTAAAAATTAGTTAAAAAAATAATTATCTTATTATTATATTATAATATATAAATTATTAATATTAGTATTTATAATAAATACTATATTATATATTTATTTTATAATAAATAATATAATACTTTTAAATATTTAAATTATAAAATAGATTATTTAAAATTATAATATCTAGTAAATCTAGAAGTAATTTAAAAATATAATTATAATAATCCGGATATTTAAAACTCTTAGAATTAATAATTATAATATATTATATTTACTTAATTACTTGATAATAAGATAGACCTTTTAATATATCTAATATATATATATTTTAAATATATAACTTATATAACTATTATATATATATAAGTTTTTAAAACTCTTTAATCTTTTTAATTCTCTAATTATTAATTCTAAGAATAATATAATCTTTATTTATAATATATTATTATATTATTAACAACTTAGTATTAATCTCTTTAACTAATTAGTAGTTATTTAAATAATATTTTATTTCTAATTCTCTTTATTTAGAAAACTATGAAGTTATAAGAAGAAAGTCTATTTTATAAAAGTAATATAGATATTCTTTATTTTTATTTACTCTTTTTTATCTTTTTATTTTTCTTATAACTTACTTTTATTCTTACTTTTAATATCAATCTCTTTAATAATATATCTTCTTTTTAGAATATTAATCCTTTTAAGAAAAATAATAAAACTCTTTATAATAATATCTTTAAATTAAATCTTATTTATTTACTTAGTTATAAATACTTTAAAGATAATAATAATAATTTAGAAGATAAGTTTTATAATAATATCTCTCTAGATTCTAATATTAATATAGAAAGTAGAAATAAAAGAAAAAGAAAAATAATTGATTTTTAACTTCTTTAATTATAAGATTAAGACTCTATTTTATTCTTAATAGATAATAAAACTACAATATTAATTATATTAATATAAAACTTATAAATATAGTTTAGAACTTAATAATAATAATCAAAGTTATAATAAAAATAAATTACTAAGTTAATCTTTATTTATACTTCTTTTAATATTTCTTCTAATATTATTATTATTACTCTCTCTTTAGTATCTTTTTAATAAGAATATTTATAATAAGATTACTCGATCTCTTTAATAAAATATTAAGATTTTACTTTTAAATCGAAAGTATTAAATAAATAAACTTCTTATAATCTAATTAACCTACTAGTTAAGGAAATATCTAAGTAATATAGAACTAAATATATTATATTAACTTTATATATTTATTTTTAACTATCTAATAACTTTATTTAAAATTTACTTTCTTTTATATATTTAACTTATAACTCTTTTTTATTTAATTCTAACTTAGATCAACTTCTTTAAATTATTAATTTTATTAATAAGTTTAATAATAGTTTTAATATTTTTTTATTTTTATAGAAATATATAATTCTTAATAAACTAGTTATATATATTTATTTTAATAAATACTAAACTTATAAATATATAAATAACTAAATTGAGAATATTATTTTAAATTATTTAAAAAGATTATTTCTTTAAAAACTACTTTTAATTATTAAATAGTTAATAAATAAGTTATACTTGTTTTTTTATAATAAATCAAAGTTTACTTTTATTAAAACTAAATATTAAATATTATTTATAACTATATCTAAACTTTTATTTTTATTTAAAAAGTTTTATTATTAACTTTATATTCTAATATCTATTAATTAAATTAATAAAAAGATAATCTATAAGAATCTATCTTTTAAACTTACTCGATACTATTAAAATCGGATTAAAAGTATTTAGTATTAGGCTATCTTCTTTTAAAAATTAATTAGATATTTAAATTTTATAAAATAATAAGATAATATTAATAAATTATTAATATCTCTTTAATTTATTTATATTATTATAATATTACTTTTAACTTATTATCTTATTAGTACTCCGATCAAAACTAATAGAGAAATTATTATTAATTAGATTAATTATTTTTTACTTATTTATAAAACTGATTTTATCTATTCTAATTAACTAATATTAATTAATCTTATTATTAATAAAATACTTTTTTACTTTATACTAAGAAACTTTACTTCTACTTTTTAAAATAAATTAAAAGATAACTTATCTTTTAAGAGTATCTTTAATTAATTTTATAATAATACTTTTTATTATATTAATATTATTAATATTAACTTTTTTAAATAAAAAAAAGAATATTTTAATATAGTAAATAATTAAGAGTAAGAAGATAAATATAAAACTAAAACTATTATTATTATTTATATTAATAATAATTAAATAAAAAACTATATTTAATAAAAAACTTTTTATTAAATAGAATAAAAGATATAAGATATTTAAATTTAATTAAATTACTTAAAAGAAAGTATATAATATTCTTTTATATATTATTAAGAAATTAATATTTATTTTAAACTAAAACTTTTATTAATTTTAAAGTAAATAACTTTGTTTTTATTAATATTATATTCTTTAAAATACTAAACTCTATTTAGAAAGTTATAATAAAAAAGTTAAAAATACTTTTATTAGTTAAAAGCTATAATAGTAAATAATATTAAATAATATCTTATTATATTTATTTAAACTTACTAATTAATAATCGATTTCAAACTTATATTTCTTTTTTAATTATTTATCTTATATATCTTTTAATCTTTAAAAGAATATAATTATTAGAAAATTAGATCTTTTTCGATTATAAATAATATAAATTATATTAGTTTATAAATTTACTTTCTAGTTAAACTTATTCTTAATCTTTAATATATATTTATATTAATTTTAATCTTTATATTATTAATTATAAATATTAAGAGGATATAAAATAATAAGATTATAAGTTAAATAAATATTAGTAATAATAAACTAATATTAACTACTTAGATAATCAAGAAACTATTCTAGTTATAATAATATTAATAATATTATAATAAATAAAAGTAAAAGAAACTTTATTTTATTTAATAAATTATAAAACTAAATTAATTTTTATTAAAATCTTATAATAGTTATTTAGCTCTTATAAAACTTTTTTAAAAGATTAAACTTATATTTTTAAAATAATAAAAACTAACTTTAAAACTAAATTAGAAATATTATTCTCTATTAAATATATTCAATAATAATATTATAAGTCTCTTTAGAAACTTTTATCTAATTATCTTAAATATTTAATTAATTTATATATAATCTTTAGAATTATATTCTATATACTCTATTATTAAAATAATTAGTATAAACTTAGTACTATTTCGATTTATAAAATTAATTAACTATTTAAAAACTAATAAATTAAAAAGAATAATAAATAAGTTATATTTTTATTAATATAATAATTTCGTTTTATCTCTTATTTCTAATTACTTAATATAGTTTTTTTATTCGAGATTGATATTAAACTTTTAATCTTTGAAAAGTACTAGAAATTCTTAATTATATTCTTTAAAACTAAATTAAATACTTTATTACTCTATTAGTTTTATAACTATAAAATTATTTTAAAGAAAAATATAAAAGATAAACTTTATTATAATCTATTATATAAGATATTAATTAAGAAATTAGAAACTATTAAAAAATATTTTATTAAGAATTTAATTATAAGATTTATTAAACTAAATTAAATTTTATTTATTATCTTAATCTTCTTTATTAAGAAATTAAATAGATTATTATATTTTTATATTAACTTCTATATATTTAATATTTTTACTTATAAAGATTATTATTTATTATTATTTATTAATAAGACTTTTACTTATATCTCTTATATAAAGATTTTTATTAAACTAAATATTAAATAAATATTCTATTATATTAAAATAGATTTAATTTCAAAAGAGTTTATTATATTTTATATATATTATAATACTTATAAATATAAAATTATACTATTTAGATTAATTAGTAACTTTATAATATATTAATATTATATAAATAATATTCTTTTTAATTACTTAAATATTTTCTATATTATATACTTCGATAATATTTTAATTTACTTTAAAGATCTATTTAAATATCAAGTTTATATTAAATTAGTTTTATAATATCTCTAAGATATAGAATTATAAATTAACTTTAAAAAGTATAAATTTAATATTATCTATACTAAATACTTAGAGTTTATTATATTAATTAATAATATAAAAGTAGATTTTAAGAAAGTTATTATAATATAATAATAAACTTATTTAATAATAATAAAAAGTATATAATTGTTTTTTAGATTTTATAATTTTTATAAATATTTTATTCGTGATTTCGATATTATTATTAAGTTTTTAGTTAAACTAATTAAAGTTAATACTTTTTTTTATTTTAATAAAAATTATTAATTAGCTTTCGATACTTTTAAATATATATTAATAAATATATTATTCTTTTAATATTATAATTACTTACTTCTTTATATACTAGAATTAGATATATTAGATAATATTATAATAAATATACTATTATAAAAATATAATAATAACTAGCTTTTTATAATATTTTTCTTAAAGATAATATAATTAACTAAGTTAAATTATAAAGTATATAATAAAGAAATACTTATAATTATTAAATTATTTAATAACTAATAAGTTAAATTTATATCGACTTTATATTAGATCTATATTTATATTAATTATAAAGTTTTAAAATACTTTATAATTATTAAATTCTTAAATATATAATAAGTTTAATAAACTAAACTCTTTATTAATTATAATTTCTTAATTATATATTATTTTAAAAAAGATAACTTTTTTATAAATATTCTAACTTATAGAGTTAATAAACTATTATTATAAAATAAATAAAAGAAGTATAATAGATTATAATAACTTTTATATAATAGCTAAATCGATTTAAAAATCTTTAATAAACTTCTAATCTTATTAATTAATATTATTAAACTTGATATTTCTAACTTTTTAATTTTTATTATTAATTATCTTTTTAAAACTAATTATAATTTAAAAAGTCTTTAAAGTTTAAGAATCTAAACTACTTATAATTATTTATATCTAACTTTTAAAAATAATCTATTTTTATATAATAACCGATTTATTATTCTTAATATCTAGAATCTTTATATATTATTTATTTAAAAAATATATAACTTTATCTTAATAGTATATTTTAATATTAAGAAGATTACTTTTTTATTTACTAAGTTTTATTACTAATATAGTTTAATTATCTTAATATATATTTATATCTATAATTATTATATTTATTATAAATATAACGATATACTATAAATAAAGATTATACTATTCTTAGAATCAATAACTAGAGAGCTAAAAGAGTCGAAAGGTCTTAAGAGCTTATATATATATAATAGTTATATAAGTTATATATCTAAAATATATATATACTAGGCTTACTAAAGTCTATCCTACTAATTAGATAAATATAATATATTATAATCACTAATTTTTATTAAATTTATATAATAGACTAACTAACTTATTAATCTTAGTTAATAGATTTAAAATTATTATAATTACTAATCTTAAAAACTTAATATATCCGGATTATTATATTACCCCCCTTTTTAAGAAAGCTCGCCCTCGAGTATTTTAAGTTTATTAATTCTATTATTAATATTAGTAAATAAATATAAGAATATTAGTTAATTAAAAAAGTTAAATAAATATAGAAATAATATAAACAAGTATAAGTTAATACTATTTACTAGTTTATTATTAATTATAAATCTAGTTAATAAAAGAATTATTATTTCTATATAGAAGCTATTAAGTAATTACTTTTTAGATATTTATAATCGTCTTTATCTATCTAATATAAATATAGTTATTTTAGAAAAAGTACTAAAGAGTTAAATAAAGTAGGATTTTCTAAATAGAATATATTAAGTAAATATAGAGTTATTTTAAAGTTAGATATTTTATATTATATTAAATTAGTATTATAATTAAACTATTATATATAATATTCTAGAGATCTATAGTATTTATAATAAATAAAGATTTTTTTAATTTCTTATTTCTTTTTACTAATTATATTAATTAGTAATAAGAGGTTATTAATTTAATTAAAAAGCGAGTTATTCGATATTTTTCTTAATTTATTAGTAGGGAATATAAAGTATATCTTTATTATCTTAAGTAACTTAAGTTTAAAAAAATAACTAACTTTCTCTAAAATCTTGAAATATCTATTTATTAGAAAATCAAGTTTTTTTAATAACTACTAAGTAGATAAATATCTTATATTAAACTAAACGAAGTTATTAATATTAAAATCGATTAAATAATATAATATATTTATAATTTAAGTTATATATTCTTATACTTTCTCAATTGTTTAATAAATTTATTATAATATTTCGAGATTATAGTATATATATATATAAGTATTAGTAAGATTCAGATTATTTATAAATAAGATTAAGTTAGCTTTATACTAAATCTAGATATATTACAGTTCTTGGTTATAGAGTATTTTAAATAGATTTAAATTATTAAAAGAAATATATAATAAGATTAACTAAATATAATCTATTATTAATAAGAACTTAGACTAGTTATCTTAATAGTAATTAATAAAAAGTCGAAATCTCTTTTATAAATATTAATTATAAATCTCTATTTAACTATTAGTTTAAAAATAGTTAGTAGTTAAGAACTTAATTTAAATTCTAAGAATTTTATTAAACTCTTTTTAAAAAGTAGATATAAATTATAAACTATAATTAAAAAGTATTATTATAAGTAGATTATAATATTAGTAAATATATTATAAATATAATTTAGTTTATTCTCGAATATCGATTATTTTATAATATAATATAGTAATCACTTATTTATTAAAATAATTAATAATAACTAAAATATTATTAAATCTATATTTATCTTTATTAAAACTATAATAATCTATTATAATATATTCCTAGATATATATTAAAATTAGTAGAGAGTAAAGTAATCTTAATATCTTATTGTAAGAAACTAAACTTTTATAATAAATATAATAATTACAAATATAAATATATACCGAAATAGTTAGTCTATATTAGTAATAAAGCTTAGTAAGTAGAAGAACAATCTTTTTAATACTAGGATATACTATCGAGATAAAGTTATATATTTTATAAATAAATAATATATAGAAGTTCTAAGTATCAAGAATAATAAATTAGTTATTATATAAAAATAGATTATTTTTAAAAGTTAAATATAAGTTACTATAAGTAGCTTAAACTTTTAAGCTTTATAAACTCTTTAAATTATAATTAGTTTTAAAAAGATAGTTAATAAAAAGAGTTAGAGAGTTAAAAATATTAAGTATAATAATATTAGTTAATAAGATTAAAAGTTCGCTAAAGATTCTTAAGTTAATTTAGTTATTATATAAAAGTTGTTATAGTTTATTATATTTCTTTTATTTATTTTATAATAATAGTTCGTTAATTTTATAAGTTAAAATATTTATAAAAGAGTTATCTTTTCTAAGACAATATATAATTAAGAAGTTATAATTAATAAGAAATTTAGTTTATTAAACTTATTATATATTTAAAGATTTAATAATTATAAAATATTCTAAAACTTTATAATTAGTATAAATACGAATCTAGTATAAAGTTAATATAAACTTAGTTTACTAGTTACCGAATAATTTAATAATTATAAATATTTCTTTATTATATACTTTATAATTTAATTCAGCTAACTATATTATCTTTAAGAAGAATATTATAAAAAACTAGTTGTTATTATATTTCTATAAAATTATATTTATTATAATATTGTTTGATATATCTATTTCTAATATATAAAGAAATAAGTAATTATAATATTAAAGAAATAGTATATTTATTAATATATACTTAAATATATCGAAAGCTAGTTAGTAATCTTTGTTAAAATAGAAAGAAGTATTAGCTTTAATTAATTTAATTAAAAGTTTAATAATAATATCGAAATCACGAATAAAATATTTATAAAAATTACTAAATCTAAGAAATAATTATATACCTTTTATTATTATTAAGTAGATCTATTATTATATTATAACTACTTTCTTAAAATCTACTTTTATATTATTAGTTGATATAATAAACTCTAAATATTTAATATAAGTAATATCGAATTTATATTTTTTAAGATTAGTTTGTAGTCCGATATCTTAGAGTTATTATAAAACTAATTTAATATAAGTCTAATATTTAAGTAAGTCTTTAAAGTAGATTAAGATATTATCAAAATATATAGTATAGAAGATATTCAAGTAATTAAAGAGAATATTATTTATATAATATTAATAAGTTATAAAACTATTAGTTAATCTAAATAGTATAATTTTATATTTATAAATATTATAGTATATATAGAATATAGTAAACTCTTTAAAAACTAGATTTATCTTAATATAGTAAAATATTTATCTAATATCTAGTTTAGTAAAAATCTTAATATAAAAGATATAAATAAAAGTCTTATTAATAAATAGTAATAAATAACGATCTTTATAAATAAAGATATTAAATATATAAAAGTTAATATAAAAATATAATAATTTATTCAATTTCTTAATAAAGAGGATCAAGATAATAAATAGAGTTTAATTAGATTTAATAAATCCTTTAGTTAGATTCTTAATAAAATATTTCTTGATAATCTCTAATTTCTTAATCGATATTTTATATAGTAGATTATAATAAAGTTTATTTTCTATACTTTCTTCTAAAGTGATCTTATAGTTATAAGACTAGTAAGATAGTAAAGTATTTAATTTAGTTTTAAAGAATATAATTAAGAATCTCTAGTATTTCTCGGGGATTAGGAACTTAATATCAATCTTAAATAGAAAAACTATATTTAGTAATTATAAATAAGGAATAGAATAAAATTATTATATTAATAAAAGTATAATTTATTTATTATCTTTTTTAGTTTATCGGTCTTTAAACAATCAATTAATTTTATTAATCGAAGTAGTACTAGGTTTATACTAATTATTTTAAAAATAGAGTATATAAAGTATAGCTCTGAAGATTATATATAGATTAATTAATTACTTAGAGTAATTAAATTAAAATTTCTAAAAAGACTTAGAATATTATTATTAAATAAGTTTAATAAAGGATAATACTTCTAATTTAATTTTAAAGTTAGTTTTTATTATCTTAAAAGTATAAACTTAATCTTTTAAGAAAGTTTTATAAAAGCTAAGTAATTATTATAAAGTCTTAATAGAAGTTAGTTCAACTTTTTATTTTATTAAATAGAACGAAGTTTTATCTACTTTTATCTATTATAATATCGTTAATATTATAATAGCTAAAGTAATTACTTAATTATCTAAATAGTTAGTATTAATTTATTATTACTAATATTTATTCAACTTATAATCTTACTATTTAGTATCCTTTTAATATTTATAGTTAATTATATAAAGATTAAGATTAGTATAAGTATATAATAAAAGTTAAAAGTAAGTTTAGTTAGAAGATAAACTTATAAGCTAATATAGTTTATATTATCTATAATCGAGAAAAATCTAATTCTCTAATAACTATATTCTTCTAAAGATTATAAGATATATAAGATAAATAATTAAAAAAGAAATATAAGTTTAAAGTCGATTATTAATTAATAAGTTTAAATAAATATAATAGGATATTACTTAGTATTATTTATTATTATAACTTTTAACTAGTAAAGATATTTTTAATTTCTTTATTATAACTTTCTAAATAGAGTTTAATATTTTAAGGAATATAGTATTAATAAAAGCGAAACTATTTACTTTAAAGTTAATAAAAGTTTTAGTTTAAAATAAATATTAATTTCTTAATAGTATATAAAAGAATATTATATACTTTTCTTTAAGTAGCTTTATTAGATCTAAGTATTTTATATCTTTAATTCTATCTAGTAAAAAGTCTTTTACTAGATATAATCTTTTACTCGATTATTATTAGTATAAGTAGTAGTAATAACTTTAATTTTATATTTATCTTCTTACTCTTATTCACTTATTATATCGAGGTATTCCTCTTCTTATTTAAAAAAGTTAATATCAATAATACTAATATAATAAAAGATATTATTATAAGATTAGTTAGAGATATTTTTAAAAAGTAGATTATCTTTTAATCTATTTTAAAGAATAGAAGTAGAGTTCTTTAATATAAAGTAAAAGAGTATTTTATTAGTAATAAGATTAACTGATATTAACAGGTTAAAGTAAGTAAGATCAATTCTATAAATAAATAAAAAATAGTTAATCTAATTAATAATAATTTCTCTACTAGTTTTAATTAAGATACTAGTAAGATAATAAGTTAGAGGCGATATTATAGTAATATAAATAAATCGAAGAAGTACTAATAACTTATTAATATTATCTTATTATTTTATAAAGTTCAAGTATCTAACTAGTTTTTAAAGAAAAGTAGTTTAATACTAAATACTTTCAATCTAATTCTAGTAATATCAAGTAAGTTTAAAAGATAGATCTTTATAGATCGTCTTCTTACTAATTTAATTAATAGATACTAAGATATAAAGTTAATAGTAGAATTCTTTAAATAAAAATAAAAATCTAGATATAATTATAAATAATATTTAATACTTAATTTTAATAAGAATAAACTCAGATTCGTTATAAAAAAATAAATATAACTTATCTACTAACTATTTAATAATTAAAAGTAACTTTTAAAAAAACAATCTTTCTAGATAATTCAAAGTAATACTTTTAATTTAGTTATTTATATACTTATAAACTTAGTATTCGTTAAAGTAAATATATATAACTAGTCTACTAAAAACTATATATTTCTATAAAAATAAAGAGATATTAGAATTATTATTAAACTTATTAGTAAGTTTAGTAACTTAAAGAAGTTAGTTTAAATTAATATTAAATAAAGAGAAATTATAAGTTAGATATATAGAAGAAAATAGGTTTTAAACAAAGTTATTATATTTATTAAAATAAATATATAAGATTAATATAATATATTTAATCTAATATTATTTAAATATTTCTTTATTTTATAAATTAATTAAATTATAAAAGATTTATTTATTTAATATTTTTAGTTTAAAGATAAAGTCTTATTATTTTATTAAAAAGATTAAATAATCTTATTAAAGAAATTCTTATTAAAAAAATATTAAAAAGAAAGTAGTAATAATAATACTAAAAGAAATATTAGAAAAAATATAATTAAAGATTAATTAAATAATTTATTCTTATTATAATTTTAATTATTCTTATTAAATTCTAAGTTATATTTATAAATCTTAGATTAATATAATTAAGATTATAATCTTATTATTTATTAAAAACAAAATAGAACTCTAATCTTATAATTAAGAAAATTAAAAATCAATTATTTTTCTTTTTTTTTTATTTCTATTTTTTATATTAATATTAGAATTTAAAAGAGTATTATTTTAGAACTTATCTTTTAGAATATTATTATTATCTTTAAAATATTTATAATCTTCTAAAAGGATTATATTAGATATAAAGATAAATTTATAAAAAGTTTTATTATTTTTTTTAAAAAGATTAGTATTCTAAAAAAAAAATATATTATTAAAAAGATCAATATTAAAAATAAATTTAAAAGTAAGTTATAAAAAAGTTAGAAAGATAAAAAAGAAAATAAATAACTCTAAAAAATATTTATATTATTTTTATAAAATAAACTTTCTTTTTATAACTTAGTAATTTCTTAAATAAAAAGAATTAAGAATAAAATATTATTTAGATAACTATTAGTTAGTTAAAAAAATTAATATTAAATTATTAATAATATAATAATATATTATAAATAAAGATTATACTATTCTTAAAATTAATAACTAGAAAACTAAAAGAGTTAAAAAGCTTTAAAGACTTATATATATATAATAGTTATATAAATTATATATTTAAAATATATATATACTAGATCTACTAAAGTCTATTCTACTAATTAGATAAATACAATATACTATAATTACTAATCTTTATTGAATTTATATAATAGATTAACTAATTTAGAATTATTATAATCGTTGATCTTAGAAGTTTAATATATCTAAATTATTATAAATATTTTAAAAAATATTTTAGTTTTATATTAAAAATACTTTAAAAAATATTTTAACTTTATATTAAAGATATTTTAAAAAACGTTTTAACTCTATATTAAAAATATTTTAAAAAATATTTTAGTTTTATATTAAAAACACTTTAAAAAATATTTTAATTTTATTTAAAAAATTAAAAAATTTTTAAATTTAAATTCTTTAAAATAATAATATAAGTCTTAACCCTAGTACTAACTCTAGCCCTAAAATATAGCTTTAGCCCTAAGACCAATACTAAGCCTAACTATAAGCCTAGCGCTAATCCTAGCCCTAGGTGTAACACTAAGCCTAACCCTAGTTCTAACTCTAGTCCTAACCCTAGCTCTAACCCTAACCCTACGTTGAGCCGCAGCAGAATCCGCGTTAGGGTTAGGGTTAGGGTTAGGGTTAGGGTTAGGGTTAGGGTTAGGGTTAGGGTTAGGGTTAGGGTTAGGGTTAGG
>LNKV01000115.1:16354-27569 GCA_001465935.1 Clarireedia homoeocarpa
ATATATTTAAGAAAATACTAACTTCTACTTTATTTTTATAATATTATAATTATAACCTCTTTTATATATTTGAAATTAATATATCGAATAGAGTTATAATAAATATATTATTTTAGAAATATAATAATAACTAGTTTCTAGTTATATACTTTTTAAAAACGATATAACTAGTTAAATTTAATTATAAGGTTTATAATAAAGAAATACTTACGATTATAAAGTTATTTTTATATTAATATACTAAACTAATAAATACTTTATATTAGATCCGGGTTTATATTAATTATAAGGTTTTAGAATACTTTATAACTATTAAAATATTTAATATCTAGTAAACTTAATAAGTTAAACTCTTAATTAATTATTATTTCTTTATTATATATTACTTTAATAAAGATAATTTATTAATAAATACTTTTATTTAAAAAGAAGATAAATTAAGTTTTTAAAATAAATCTAAAAAAAAGTATTATATCTAGTAATTACTTAAAGATAAGAAGTTAGATTTTTAGATTTTAGCTTTCTATATATATAACTATTTTAATAAATCTACCCTCGAAATAAATACTCTTACAAATTCTATAAATCTTATTAATCTAATTATCTATATTTTATAAGCGAACCGCGATTATAATTCTTTATAAACTTTATAAATTATAGTAAATCGAGGAGAATCAAAGTTTAAATTTAAATTCGAAGTTAAAGAAAGTTTATTACTTTATAAAAGTTATTTTATTATCTTTAATATTAAGAACTTAAAGACCTTTTTTATTCGCGAAGTATATAACTTTATTATTATAATTTATCTAAATATTAGAAAAACTTATTTATTTTTTAAAAAGTATTATTACTAGTATTTTATAAGAAAGAATATTATTATATATATTTATAATTACTATATATATTATCGAAGCTCGGTTCTAAAAAATAAAATACTTAATTTACTTTATTTATTACTAGTTCTAACTTATATATAAGAATATATTATTATAGATTATTATAGTTTTAATAAAGATAAATATAAATATAATAATATATTTATTATTATTAACTATTTATTTAAATAAACTATTATAATCTTATATTATAAAACTATTATTATAAGAGATTAAATTAAACTTTATATTTTATATATCTATTAATATTATAATCTATTTATAATAATATTATTTAATTATAAACTCTAGTTTATATCTTTATTCTAAATTAAATTTAATAATATCTTTAAAACTAAAATCAAACTATTTATTATAGATTATTTCTAAACTAATAAATAAATAGAAGTTTATAATTAGTATTTATAAAAACAATTAAAACTTTTTATTAACTATTATTAAAATAACTAATTCGAATTTCTATTAATAATAAATTATATATAATTAACTTTATTATATTCTTCTTTTAATAACTTACTCTCTTTCAAAATATTTTATAAATATATTTTTAAAATTATATAAGATTAGAAGCTAATTAAATAATTTTTAATTAATAACTTTAATATCTAAAATACTTGTATTTATATTTATTATAACTACGAAGTTTTAAAATATATTTATTTTATTATTATAACTATTTAAAAGTAAATAACTAAATAAATAAATAAATATTATTAACTAATTAACTTCTAAGTTAATAACTATATCTAATTAGATATATAATATCTATTAATATAATAGTTATTTAAGAAACTAGATTATCTTATTAATAAATACTTTAAATTTCTAAAATATATTAATTACTTTTATTATTTAAATCTACTTAGTATTATATAAATTTATAATATATTCTTAATTAATAAATTAAAAAAAGTAGTTAATAATTTATTACTAAATTAGTATAATAAACTATTTTTATTAATTAATATTATAAGAATAGATAAGTATAAAATAAAGTAAATATTAGTTTATTTTTTAAAACGAAGGTTATTAAAATATTATATCTAATAAAAAGATTATAATATTAATCTAGTTTAATATAAAATATCGGATTTTAAAATATCTTTAGTATTACTTCGAGATTTCTATTAAACTAATTTAAAAATATCTAACTTTTTAATATTTCTTTCTAAATAGTTTCGATTATAGAAATCCGAAGAAAATAATTATAATTATATTAAAGAAAACTACTTGATAATTATAATAAATAAGAAGCGATTTCTAAACTTTATAATATTTAAAATATAATATTACTAAATTGAGAAATTATTATTATTATTCTTATAATTATATTTATTTATTATAAACTATTTAATTTATTTATATTTATTAAAAAGAAACTTTAAAGATATATAATTTAGATAATAATTAATAAAGTAATTAAAATATTTAAAAGCGAGTTTTTTTAAAAAAATAATAATATAATAATTCTTGTAACAATATACTATAAATAAAGATTATACTATTCTTAAAATTAATAACTAGAGAGCTAAAAGGGTTAAAGAGTTTTAAGAGCTTATATATATATAGTAGTTATATAGATTATATACTTAAAGTATATATATACTAGGTCTACTAAGGTCTGTCCTACTAATTAGGTAAATATAATATATTATAATTACTAGTCTTTATTAAACTTGTATAATAGAGCTAGCTAGTTTATTAACTTTAATTAGTAAACTTAAGATTGTTATAATTACTAATCTTAGAAGTTTAATATATTTAGATTATTATACTACTCTCTTTTCTAAGAAAGCTCGCTCTCGAGTATCTTAAGTTTATTAATTCTATTACTAATATTAGTAAATAAATATAAGAATATTAGTTAATTAAAAGAGTTAAATAAATATAGAAATAATATAAATAAATATAAATTAATATTATTTATAAATCTACTATTAACTATAAATCTAGCTAATAGAAAAATTATTATCTTTATATAAAAGCTATTAGATAATCGCTTTTTAGATATTTATAATTGTTTTTACTTATTTAATATAAATATAATTACTTTAGAAGAAGTATTAGAGAACTAAGTAAAATAGGATTTTCTAAGTAGAATATATTAAATAAGTATAAGATTATCTTAAAGTTAGATATTTTATACTATATCAAGTTAGTATTATAATTAAACTATTATATATAATATTTTAGAGATCTATAATATTTACAATAAACAAGGATTTTCTTAACTTCCTATTCTTTCTTACTAGTTATATTAATTAGTAATAAAAAGTTATTAATTTAGTTATAAAACAGGTTATTTAATATTTTTCTTAATTTATTAATAGAGAATATAAAGTATATCTTTATTATCTTAAGTAGCTTAAATTTAAAAAAATAACTGATCTTCTTTAAAATCTTGAAATATTTATTTATTAGGAAATCAAATTTCTTTAATAACTACTAAGTAAATAAATATCTTATATCGAACTAAACGAAGTTACTAATATCGAAATTAACTAAATAGTATAATATATTTATAATTTAAGTTATATACTTTTATACTTTCTTAATTACTTAATAGACTTATTATAATATTTCGAGATTATAGTATATATATATATAAGTATTAATAAGATTAAAGTTATCTATAAATAAAATTAAATTAACTTCGTTCTAAGTCCAAGTATATCGTAGTTCTCGGCTATAGAGTATCTCGAATAGACTTAAGTTATTAAAAGAAATATATAATAAAATTAACTAAATATAGTCTATTATTAATAGAAACTTAAATTAGTTATCTTAGTAATAACTAATAAAAAGTTAAAGTCTTTTTTATAAATACTAATTATAAATCTCGATTTAATTATTAGTTTAAAAATAGTTAGTAATTAAAAGTTTAATTTAAATTCTAAAGATATTATTAAACTCTTTTTAGAAAGTAGATATAAACTATAAATTATAATCAGAGAGTATTATTATAAATAGATTATAGTATTAGTAAATATATTATAAATATAATTTAGTTTATTCTTAAATATAGATTATCTTATAATATAATATAGTAATTATTTACTTACTAAAATAGTCGATAATAACTAAAATATTATTAAACTTATATTTATCTTTATTAAAACTATAATAATCTATTATAATATATTATTAAATATATATTAGAATTAGTAAAGAGTAAAGTAATCTTAATATTTTATTATAAGAAACTAAGTTTCTATAATAAATATAGTAGTTATAAATATAAGTATATATTAAAATAGTTAATTTATATTAATAATAAAGTTTAGTAAATAAAAAGATAGTCTTTTTAATATTAAAGTATATTATCAAAATAGAGTTATATATTTTATAAATAAGTAATATATAAAGGTTCTAGATATTAAAAATAATAAATTAGTTATTATATAAAAGTAGATTACTTTTAAGAGTTAAATATAGATTGTTATAAGTAGCTTAGACTTTTAAGTTTTATAAGCTTTTTAAATTATAATTAGTTTTAAAAAGATAGTTAATAAAAAGAGTTAAGAAGTTAAATATATCGAGTATAATAATATTAATTAGTAAGATTAAAAGTTTATTAAAGATTTTTAAATCGATTTAACTATTATATAAAAGTTATTATAATCTATTATATTTCTTTTACTTATTTTATAATAATAGTTTATTAACTTTATAAGTTAGAGTATTTATAAAAAAGTTATCTTTTTTAAAATAATATATAATCAAGAAGTTATAATTAACAAAGAGTTTAGTTTATTAAATTTATTATATATTCAAGGACTTAGTAGTTATAAAGTATTTTAAAACTTTATAATTTATATAAATATAGATCTAGTATAGAGTTAATATAAACTTAGTTTACTAGTTATTAAATAATTTAACGATTATAAATATTTCTTTATTATATACTTTATAATTCAGTTTAGCCGACTATATTGTTTTTAAGAAAAATATTATAAGAAGCTAGTTATTATTATATTTCTACGAAAATATACTTATTATAATATTATCTAATATATTTATTTTTAGTATATAAAAAAGTAAGTAGTTATAATATTAAAGAAGTAATATACTTGTTAGTATATATTTAAATATATCGAAAGCTAATTGATAATTTTTATTAAAGTAGAAAAGAGTATTAATCTTAGTTAGTTCGATTAAAAGCTTAATAATAATATTGAAATTATAAATAAAACGTTTATAAAAATTATAAAATCTAAGAAACAATTATATATTTTTTACTATTATTAAATAGACTTACTACTATACTATAATAACTTTCTCGAGATCTACTTTTATATTATTAGTTAATATAATAAACTCTAAATATTTAATATAAGTAATATTAAATTTATATTTTTTAAGATCGGCTTATAATTTAATATCTTAGAGATATTATAAAACTAGTTTAATATAAGTTTAGTATTCAAGTAAGTCTTTAAAATAAATCAAGATATTATCGAGATATATAGTATAGAAGATATCTAAATAGTTAAAAAGAATATTATTTATATAATATTAGTAAGTTGTAAAATTGTTAGTTAGTTTAAATAATATAACTTTATATTTATAAATACTATAATATATATAGAATATAATAAACTCTTTAGAAACTAAATCTATTCTAATATAATAGAATATTTATTTAATATTTAGTTTAGTAAAAATCTTAATATAAAAGATATAAGCGAGAGTCTTATTAATAAATAATAATAAGTAGCGATCTTTATAAATAAAGATATTAAATATATAAAAGTTAATATAGAAGTATAATAATTTATTTAGTTTCTTAATAAAGAGGATCGAGATAATAAATAAAACTTAACTAAGTTTAATAAATTTTTTAACTAGATTCTTAGTAAGATATTCTTTAATAGTCTCTAATTCCTTAGTCGATATCTTATATAATAGATTATAGTGAAGTTTATCTTTTATACTTTCTTCTAAAATAATCTTATAGTTATAAGATTAATAGAGTAGTAAAGTATTTAACTCGGTTTTAAAGAATATATCTAAGAACTTCTAGTATTTCTCGGAGATTAGAGACTTTATATTAATCTTAAATAAAAAGACTATATTAAATAATTATAAATAAAGAATAGAACAAAATTATTATATTAATAAAAATATTACTTATTTATTATCCTTTTCAGCTTATCAGTCTTTAAGTAATTAGTCGATCTTATAAATCGAGATAATACTAAATTCGTATTTATTATCTTAATAATAAAGTATATAAAGTATAATTCTAGAGATTATATATAGATCGATTAATTATTTAAAGTAATTAGATTAAGATTTCCAAAGAAATTTAGAATATTATTATTAAATAAGTTTAATAGAAGGTAGTTCTTTTAATTTAATCTTAAAGTTAATTTTTATTATTTTAAGAATATAAATTTGATCTTTTAAAAAAATATTATAAAGGCTAAATAACTATTATAAAATCTTAGAAAAAGTTAGTTCAATTTTTAAGAATATTAAATAAGATAAAGTTTCTTTTATTTTTATTTATTATAATATTATTAATCTTATTATAATTAAGATAACTACTTAGTTATCTAGATAGTTAATACTAGTTTATTATTACTAGTATTTATTCAATTTACAATCTTACTATTTAGTATCTTTCTAATATTTATAGTTAATTATATAAGAATTAAGATTAATACAAATATATAATAAAAGTTAGAAGTAAGTTTAGTTAGAAGATAAGTTTATAAGTTAGTATAGTTTATATTATCTATAATTAAGAAAGATCTGATTCTCTAATAATTATATTCTTCTAAGAATTATAAGATATACAAGATAAATAATTAGAAAAAGAATATAGATTTAAAGTTGATTATTAATTAATAAGTTTAAATAAATATAATAAGATATTATTTAGTATTGTTTACTATTATAGCTTTTAACTAATAAAAGTATTTTTAATTTCTTTACTATAATCTTCTAAATAAAATTTAGTATCTTAAGAAATATAATATCGATAAAAACGAAGTTATTTACTTTAAAGTTAATAAAAATTTTAGTTTAGAATAAATATTAATTTCTTAATAGTATATAAAAGAATATTATATACTTTTTTCTAAATAGTTTTATTAAATCTAAATATCTTATATCTCTAATTCTATCTAATAAAGAGTTTTTTATTAGATATAATCTTTTACTCGATTATTATTAATATAAGTAGTAGTAATAATCTTAACTTTATATTTATCTTCTTACTCTTATTTACTTACTATATCGAGGTATTCCTTTTCTTATTCAAAAAAGTCAATATTAATAATATTAATATAATAAAAAGTACTATTATAAGATTAACTAAAAATATTTTTAAAAAGTAAATTATCTCTTAGTCTATTTTAAAAAGCAGAGATAAAGTTTTTTAATATAAAGTAAAAGAGTATTTTATTAGTAATAGGATTAACTAATACTAGCTAGTTAAAGTAGATAAGATCAGTTTTATAAGTAGACGAAAAGTGATTAGTTTGATCGATAATAATTTCTCTATTACTTTTAATCGAGGTACTAATAGAATAATAAGTTAGAAGCGATATTATAATAATATAAGTAGGTTAAAGAGATATTAATAGTTTATTAATATTATCTTGTTATTTTATAAAGTTTAAATATCTAACTAGTTTTTAAAGAGAAATAGCCTAATATTAAATATTTTCAATCTAATTCTAATAATATCGAGTAAGTTTAAAAAATAAATCTTTATAGATTATCTTCTTACTAATTTAACTAATAGATATTAAAATATAAAGTTAATAGTAGAACTCTTTAAATAAAGATAAAAATCTAAATATAATTATAAATAATACTTAGTACTTAGTTTTAGTAAAAGTAAATTTAGATTTATTATAAAAAAGCGAGTATAGTTTATTTACTAGCTATTTAATAATCAAAGATAACTTTTAAAAGAATAATCTTTTTAAGTAATTTAAAATAATACTCTTAATCTAGTTACTTATATACTTATAAACTTAGTATTTATTAAAGTAAGTATATATAGTTAGTCTACTAAGAACTATATATTTCTATAAAGATAAAAGGATATTAGAACTATTATTAAATTTATTAATAAGATTAGTAACTCGGAGAAATCGATCTAAGTTAATATTAAACAAAGAGAGATTATAAGTTAAATATATAAAAGAAAGTAGATTTTAAATAAAGTTATTATATTCGTTAAAATAAATATACAAAGTTAATATAGTATATTTAGTTTAATATTACTTAGATATTTCCTTGTTTTATAAATCAGTTAGATTATAAAAGGTTTATCTATTTAATACTCTTAGTTTAGAAATATAATCTCGTTACTCTACTATAAAGATTAAATAATCTCGTTAAAGAAGTTCTTATTAAGAAAGTATTAAAAGAAAAATAATAGTAATAGTATTAAGGGAAATACTAGAAGAAATATAATTAAAGATTAATTAAACAATTTATTCTTATTATAATTTTAATTATACTTATTAAGTTCTAAACTATACTTATAAGTCTCGAATTAATATAATCAAGATTATAATCTTACTATTTATTAAAAATAGAATAAAGTCTTGATTTTATAATTAAGAGAATTAAAAATTAGTTATTTTTCCTTTTTCTTTATTTCTACTTTCTATATTAATATTAGAATTTAGAGGGGTATTATCTTAAGACTTGTTTTCTAGAATATTATTATTATCTTAAAAGTATTTATAACTTTCTAAAAGAATTATATTAAATATAGAGATAGAATTATAAAGAGTCTTATTACTCTTTTTAAAAAGATCGATATTTTAAAAAGAAAATATATTATCGAAAAGATTAGTATTAAGAGTAAGTTTAAAAGTAAGTTATAAGAAAGTTAGAAAGATAAAAAAAAGATAATAAAGATAAAGAATATTTATATTACTTTTATAAAATAGATCTTCTCTTTATAACTTAGTAGTTTTCTAAATAAGAAGGATTAAAAATAAGATATTATTTAGATAACTACTAGTTGATTAGAGAGATTAGTATAGAGTTGTTAATAATATAATAATATACTATAAATAAAGATTATACTATTTTTAGAATTAACAACTAGAAAGCTAAAAAAGTTAAAGAACTTTAAAAGCTTATATATATATAATAG
Source organism: Clarireedia homoeocarpa (assembly GCA_001465935.1). Lineage (NCBI taxonomy): Eukaryota > Fungi > Ascomycota > Leotiomycetes > Helotiales > Rutstroemiaceae > Clarireedia > Clarireedia homoeocarpa. The sequence goes on from LNKV01000115.1 coordinate 25,379, forward strand.
TTATATAAGTTATATACTTAAGATATATATATACTAGACTTACTAAAGTCTATCTTACTAATCAAGTAAGTATAATATATTATAATTACTAGTTCTTATTAAACTTATATAATAAAACTAGTTAGTTTATTAATCTTAGTTAATAAGCTTAAGATTATTATAATCGTTAATCCTAAGAGCTTAATATATCCGGATCGTTATAATTCTAACTAAATTATTATAATATTATATAAAGATATAATCTTTTTGGAAGTAAGTTAGATATTAGATATATATTAGTATATATATAATATAATATATAATTATTTCTTATATATAAACTTTCGAACTTTTATAATCTTTTTAACTTTATAATTATTAATTCTAAGATTATTTAATATCTTAATTAGTAATCTTATTATATTTATCTTTTAAAATTAAAATATTATTTATTTATATTATTATTATTATAAATACTTTAAAGTTTTTAAAAATTAAAAGATAAAAGTTATATAAAAAGAGTTTTATATTTAATTTATTTTTATAATAATTATAATATATAGTCTATTAATTAATTTTTAATTTTAATATTTTATATAAAAATTTATAAATAATTATAATTATATTAAAAAAGTAATTTATTTAAATTTCTTTAAATAGTTATATTAAAATTAATTAGTTTAAAAATAATATTAATTATATATATATTTAAATAATATTTTAATAAATTAATTTAATTCTTTTTATATAAAATAAAAAAAATAAATATTAAAATAATCTTTTAGTTTATATATTATATAATTAGTAATTATATTAAAATATTTTCTTTTTTAATATTATTATATTTTTAAATTATTAATTTTAACTTTTTATATAAAATTATTATTATTTTATTTTTAATTTTATTAATAAATTAGAAATTAAAGATTTATTTAAAATAAATTATTAAATTATATTAAATAAATTCAAAGACTTTTTATATAATTAAATTATTAATTTTCTTTTATTATATTATTTAAAATAAAGGGTTTTCAATTATAATTATATTTTATATATAAAGTTTAATTAAAAGTTCTAAATTATTTTACTTTTTCTTAATAATAAATATTTTTACTTTTTTAAATAAAATAATAACTTAAGAGATTAATTATTTTATTAAATATATTTATTTTATATATACTTTTATTTTTTTTTAAGTTCGATTTTTTTAATTTTTTATATAAATCTTTATTTTTTAAATTTTTTTCAAAAAGAATAGTTTTATAATTATTATATAAAAGTTTATTAAATTTAAAAAAAGTTTAATAATATAAGTTTCTTTATTAATTATTAAAAACTTGAAAAAACTAATTTAATTTTTCTTTTCTTATTAAACTTTTATATCTAATTATAAAAAAAGATTAAATATTTTTATTATTTAAAAACTATTCTTTATATTTAAAATTTCTTTAATTTAATATTAAATATTAATTTTTTTAATTTTTATTATTATAATCTAAACTGTTTAAACTTATGTAATTATTAATTAAAATAAAGTTAATATTTAATTAATTCTCGAGTATATTTTAAAAATAAGAAAAGTTAATATAAAGTTATTTAATTTAATTATATTATTAATTATCTTTATAATTATTTATAAAATAATTTCTTTTAAAATAATTTCTTTTTTATTTTATTCTTAATAATTTTATATAAATATTTAAAAGGTTAATAGTATTTTTTTATTTTATTAATATTATTATATATTTTTATTAGTATTTCCTTTATTTTATTTATTATTATATATATATTTTATTTAAATTTTTAAAATATAAAAGTTATATTTATATTATATATAATATAATCTAATATATTAAAGAAATATTCTATATTATATTAAATATAATAACTTTATTTATAATATATAATATTAATAATAATTAAATAGTTAAATTCAATCTTCTTTTTAATTATAAATTAGAATTATTTAAATAACTTTATATTCAATTAATAATAATTATAAAACTTATTTAAATATTCGATTATATTCTATTTTCTTTAATAATTATACTAACTTTTATATAAATAGATATCTAAATTAATAATATAATTATTTAAATTTAATTTTAATAAAATAAATTTAAGTAATTATATTCGATTATTTTAATAATATTCACGAATATCTTTATTTATATATAATAAATATAATATTCTTTTTTTATATAAAGATATT
>LNKV01000115.1:35025-58558 GCA_001465935.1 Clarireedia homoeocarpa
TATAATAATCTATAATAATATATTCTTATATATAAGTCGGAACTAATAATAAATAAAATAAACTAGATATTTTATTTTTTAGAATTAAACTTCGATAATATATATAGTAATTATAAATATATATAATAATATTATTCTTTATAAAGTATTAGTAATAATACTTTTTAAAAAATAAGTAAGTCTTTCTAATATCTAAATAAATTATAATAATAAAGTTATATACTTTATAAATAAGAAGAGTTTTTAAGTTCTTAGTATTAGAGATAATAAAGTGGTTTTTATAAAATAATAAATCTTCTTTAACTTTAAACTTAGATTTAGATTTTAATTCTCTTTGATTTACTATAATTTATAAAATTTACAAAGAATTATAATTATAATTTACTTATAAAATATAAGTAACTAGATTAATAAAACTTATAGAATTTATAAGAGTATTTACTTCGAGAGTAGATTCGTTAAAATAATTATATATATAGAAAGTTAAAATCTAAAGATCAAGTTTCTTATCTTTAAATATTTACTAGATATATTATTTTTTTTTTAGATTTATTTTAGAAATCTAATTTATTCTCTTTCTAAATAAAAATATTTATTATAAAGTTGTTTTTATCAGAGCGATATATAATAAGAAAATAATAATTAATTAGAAATTCAATCTATTAAATTTACTAAATATTAAGTACTTTAGTTATTATAAAGTATTCTAAGATTTTATAATTAATATAAACTCGGATCTAGTATAAAGTACTTATTAGCTTAATATACTAATATGAGAATAACTTTATAATTATAAGTATTTCTTTATTATAAACCTTATAATTAAATTTAATTAGTTATATTATTTTTAAGAAATATATAATTAAAAACTAGTTATTATTATATTTCTAAGATAATATATTTATTATAACTCTGTTCGATATATTAGTTTTAAATATATAAAAAAAGATTATAGTTATAATATTATAAGAATAAAGTAGAGATTAATATTTTTTTAAATATATTAAATAATTATTAATAATTAGTATCGAAGTTAAAGTAAGTTATAACTTTTATTAATTTAATAAAAAACTTTATAATTATACTAAAATCGTAGATAAATTATTAATAAAAATTATAGAAGTTTAAAAAGGATTGAATATCTTTTATAATAGTTAGATATCTTTATTCTTTAATAATAATAACTTTTTCGAGATCAACTTCGATATTATCGATCGAGATAATAAAATTAAAATACTTTATATATTTAATATCGAACTTATATTTTTTAAGATTAGTTTATAAACTAGTATTCTTAAGTTTTTAAAGTATTTAAATAATATAAACTATATACTTAAGTTTATTTTTCAAGTAAATTAAAATATTATTAAAGTAAGTAATATAAAAAATATTAAGAAAATTAAATAAAATATTATTTATATAATATTAATATATAACCGAGCTATTAGTTAATTTAAAAAATATAACCTTATATTTATAAATATTATATCGAATTCGAAATATAGTATATTCTTTAAAGACTAAGTTTATATAAATATAATAGAATATTTAATAGATATCTAGTTTAGTAAAAACTTTTATTTTTAAAAACTTAATTAAAATCTTATTAATAAATAAAAATAGATATCTATTCTTATAAATAAAAGTATTTAAAACTTGAAAATTAATATATAAATAAAAGAAACTATTAAATTTTTTTATAAATAAAATAGAAGTTATAAAGAGTATTTAATTTAGTTTAATAAAGCTTTTAAATAAGTTATCTATAATATATTCTTTAATTGTTTTTAACTCTTTTAATAATATCTTATAAAAAAAGTTATATTTAAAAACTTTTTCTTTATTACTCTCTAATTAGATCTTATAATTATATAAGTAATAAGATAGAAAGAGGTTAAATTTAGACTTCGAAAATATATATATATATATACTATATATTTAGTTAATATAAGTAGTTTAGTATTAATATTTATAAGAGAGTATATAATAATAAAATAATTAGTTAAAGTTAATAATTATATAATTAAAATAGTTAAATCTTATTTAGATATTTACTACTCTATTTACTAATTAATAAGATTATCGACCTTTTATAAAGTAATTATAAAGAGCTTATTATTATTATCTTTTTTATAAATATAGTTTATTATTATAATAGAAATTATATATATCTTTATAATATTTAACTTATATTATAAAGAAGGGATCTAGAGAGATTTTAAAAGTTTTTTAGATTTAGTATTAAATATAAAAACTATAAATTTAATTTATTTTAGTTTTTTTTTTATATAAATAATAGAATATTTAATCTAAGTCTTATAAAATAAATTATTTATAATTAAAATAGTTTTGTTTTTAATAAAGAAAACTAAATATTTATTTAAAATATTAAATAGAGTTACTTCGAGGTAAAATAATAAATATATAATAGATAAATTTAATATTTTTCTATTTATATATTACTTTTTAATAATAATTATATTAATAAAAAATAACTTTTTCTAATAAATTTTTAAGTTTAGATTATTCTAATTAAATTTTTAATCTCGATACTTTATATTAGTTTAATAGACTTTGTTTATTACTTTAAACTTATATAAATAAATCTTAATATTATAAGTTCTTATATATATTTAGAAGATAAATAAGTCTTTAAATTAAATAAAACGTTTTTAAATATAATTAATTAATACTCGATTCTTAGTAAACTATTTATATCTTAGTATTATTATATATATATTTAAATAAATAATTAGAAAAAAGATAAATAATTAGATATAACTATTAATTATAAAGTTTATTAAAATATAATAGATAATTAGAAGTTTACTCTAATTATTATATCTTTTAATTTATAAAAGTATTTTCAAGTATTTAATTATAAACTTAAGATTATAATAAAATTATTATAAAAAAGAAATATCAATTAGTATAAAACTATTTATTTTAAAGTTAATAAAAGTTTTAGTTTAATAGAAAATATTATTTTTTACTAGTTTATATAATATTATTATATAGTTTCTATTTATTAATTTAATTAAATCTAAGTATTTTATATTTTTTAAACTATCTAAAAAGAAGTTTTTATTTAGATATTATTTTTTACTTAGTCTACTTCTAATTACTTTATATAAATTATAACTTTAGTTTAAATTTTAGTTAAGATATTATCCTCTTTCTCTATTTTCTTTATTATATCTTTATAAAACTTATACTTAACTTTATTTACTATATAATAAGGGGTTTAAACTCGAGCGAGAGTAAGAGAGAGAGAGCTTTAAATAAAGCTATTAACTAATAAGATAGTCTTTTAGTTAAAAGAGAAGTAATATAATATATTAGAAAATAAAGTTAACTATCTTATAAATAAATAGAGTAGTAACTAGAGTATTAAATTAGCTTTAAAATATTTACTAACTTTTAATATAAGTAGTTATATAATCTCGATAACTTATTATAGTCGCTATTATTTTAATAGAGATTTATTAAACTTACTTACTTATTATAATATTAATATTATCTATATCTAAGTACTAAAATATTTATATATCGACTTTATAATTCTCGCTTTCTAAACAATTTATAAGTAAATATATTCGATAATTATTATTTAGTTTTTTAATAAGATTTTAGTATTTATTCTTTAAGTTAATTTTATTAATAATATTTATTAAAAGTTCGAACTATTAATAAAATAACTTGAAAAGCTAACTTTCAAGTTAAATAAAGTATATATATATATTTTAGATATATTAGTATTCAATCGGATTTATTAAAAAAATTAATTATTTTATTAATTATTTACTCGAATATAATATTATCTTAAATATATAATCTTTTATAATATTCAAAAACTAAACTTTCTAATTAGTTTAATATAAATAAATATTTAATATTATTATTAATAAAGTTATATTTATACTAGTTAATTCGATCTATAATAAACTTTCTTTATAATTAAATAATAAGTTTTTTTCTATTAAAGAGTTTATTAATTAAATATAAAACTTTAAATAATATATAGTTAAATACTATTAAAATTATATTATTTTAATATAAAAGAGTAAATAGTTATAAACTATATAACTAATATAATAATAATAGTTAAAAAGTATTAGATAAATTATATTTAATTATTAGTTAAAGTAATAACTGTTTTTTAATTTAATTTATTAATATAGTATATTTAGTATTTTAAATTACTAATTATATTTAGAATTAAATTTATATTTTAATTATTTAAATTATTAATATAATTATTAAGTTAATTGATAATATAGTTAAAAGAGCTTTTTAAATAATTTTATCTTTAGTCTTACTTCGATATCGATAGTTATCTATTATAACCTAGTTACGTAGCGATTAAAGGACTTTAAGCTTAGAAGATATATACTGTACTAAGGGTCTAAAACCTTAATACTAATATAATATAATATATAGAAGTTTATAAATTTAGGTATTAAGTAAAAGAAGAAAAGTACTTTAATAGATAATAGTATTTATAAAATAAGTAGTATTCTAGAAAGAAGAGTATTTAGAAAATAAAAGATACTCTATAGAAAGAAGTATTTAAATAAAGAAAAATACTTTAATTAGAATTAGTACTTTTAGTAGAACTTTTAATTAGAAAGTATATAACGATTTACTAGTTCTATTAATACTATTAAGAATTTTATTAATAGATCTAATAGAACTAATAGAATTAATAAGATATATAAAGAATAAAGATCTATATAAATAGATAGTATTTCTTATAATATATAAAGTTTTATATTTAATTTAATTAATTAATTTCAATTATTATTTATTATCTACTATTATATTTATCGATTTTTTATATAATCGCTAATATTAAATCTATAATAGTACTCTCTATCTTCGACTAATAGTATTTAGTCTCTTAACTATTTTTATATAACTTAGAAGAATAAGTATTTATAATACTTTAAATATTATTATTACTTTATATACTAAATCGATATAATTTATAACAACGTTATTATAACCGGACCTTTAGCTTAGTTAATAGTAATACCTACTATTAATCTAATTAATATCTTTATATTCTAGAATAACTATAATAGCGACGTTGATATAAACTAAGAGAATATAGATAATAATAATAATAACAAGCTAAAGAAGTTAAAACTCTAAGAAACTCTAAAAGTTATATTACTAGATAAATATAGTAATAATAAAAAAAAGCTAGATACTTTCTTCTTATAATTAGGAATATACTTTAAATTTAATATTAATAAATTCACTACTCGAGATATTAGAAGTCTCTAAACTGCTTCTTACTTTAAAGACAAAGTATTTAAATAGATTGAATTATTTCTATCTAATTACTTCGAGAATAGTTCAGATCCTAGTAGAATAATATTAATTATTATAATTATTTTTAGAAGTTTCGAAGAATTCTATAAAGAAATATAATAAGTATTTAAAGATATTAATATTATATAAACTATTAAAAGAAAACTACTTACTTTTTAATAAATAAGATTAATAATTAATTATATTATAGAATTCCGAAAGTATAGAAACTAAACTAATTAGAATATTATAGTACTTTTAAACTATTATATACTAGGCTTATAAAATAATATTAAACTCAAACTTTTATATAAAGACTCTATTAATAATATAAATAACTTAATTAAAGAAACTATTTAAATCGATAATCACGAGTATAAATTCTAATAAGAATTATATTTTATTAATAATTAGCGATTTTACTTTTATTAATTAAACGAGAAATACTTAAGAAACTTAAGAAGATAAAATTATAAAGAAGAAACTTATAGTGACTTTATAGAATTAGATATTATAAACTTATAAAATAACTTTTTTATAAAAGAAAAGAACTATTAATAAGAAAAAAAACTTTATTTTAAATATAGATTCTTAAGATACTAAGTAAGAGACTATTAAAAGAAATTATAAAAATAGAAATTAAAAGAAAATAACTAGAAAGGAAAGAAGTAGTTTAAAACTATAATAAGTAAAGATAATTATTAAAATAAAAATATATTTAGATATCAATTAAATATAATAACTAAATAAAATAAACCGGATTATATAATACTATTATAGATAGTCTATTATAATAATAATTGTTTAATATACTAGTTAAATAAAGATAGTATAAGATAGTATCTTAAAAAACTAAAAAGTTATTAATCAAACAAAGTACTCGATTTATTATAGATAAATAAGAAATAGACTATTAAAGAAAATAATATTTAGGAAATCAGAATTTAGATTTATCTAAATCGAATAGTTAAATATTACGATTATATAAGAACTTCTAAATTTAAAGTAAGTAAGACTTATAAACTTATATATAAAGATAATAAGTATTTCAAATAGAAATAGTTTAAAATAAATAAGACTTATTAGAAATTTTCTAAAAACGACTTTAAAGATATTAAACTCTAAGTTAAATAATACTAGATAATATTTTACTACTTGTAAATAATATAATTATAAAAATAGATTGGAAATAAAAAAAATATTTATATAAAATAACTAGTATATAAATTCTTAATAAAAGACTAAATATACTATATTAAATCGGTTAATAAAGAAGTTAGATTCTAGTAAAATATATTTATTATAGAGCTTTATTATAAAATACTTTGTAATAATTAGAAATAACTTGTAATAAAGTTAAGAGAGTTAGTTAGAGAACTAAGAGCTACTTTAAAGTTAGAATAAATTCTTTATAAAATATATATAAATAAGTAGATACTTCAAGCTATAATAGATTTAAGAGTAATAAAAAATTTTATAATATTAAAAACTATAATATCAATAAACTTATAAATTCTTAGAAAATCAATTCTATATAAACTTACTCTTACTAATAGATAACTAGCTAAAAAAAATAAAATAATTCGTTATAAAACGAAAGAATTTATAATATAGTTAAGTTAGTATTCTAAGTAAATAAGAATAGATTTAGTATTACTAAGTAAATACTAGATAATCCTAAGAATACTATAACTAAGAAGCTATAATCTATATATTAACTAGATTATAAGAACCTTAAAGTTAGATAAATATAAATATAAAATAAAAATTATATAGAGTTCTATAAAACTAATATACTAATATAAAATATAATAAAAAAAACTATAAAAGTTAAAAGCGAATAGTATCTTAGATATAGAATATTTAATTTAGAATCTATTATTAAAGTATATACTAATAGTATATAAGAAATATATTAATATCTTCAAGGAAAAAACTAATAAAGATACTTTATTGAAATACTAGCTTTAAGATTATAAAATAAAATTAATTAATAAAAAAGAATTACTATTTTTATTAATTATACTATAGTTAATAGAAAAGTTAGAAGTACTATAAAATTATATTAATAAAATATTAGTAAAAGGATTTATTAAATAATTACAATTGTTAACTAAAGTATTAATCTTCTTTATATTAAAGAAAAAGAAGGATAAACTTAGACTAATAGTTGATTATCGGAAACTTAATAATATTACTTTTAAAAATTAATATTTATTACTATTAACTAATAAATTATAAGATTATTTTAAGTAAATTAAATATTTTACAAAGTTAGATTAAAGATTAAGATTTAATCTAATTCGAATTAAAGAAAGAGATAAATAGAAAATAATATTTTAATATAAATATAGATATTACTAGTATAAAGTTATACTTTTTAATTTAATAAATATATTAATTATATATATACAATTAATTAATAATCTATTAAGAAGATACTTTGATAAATATTATATAGTATATCTAAATAATATTCTGATCTTTATAGAAACTCTCGAAGAATATATTAAAGTAGTTTAAGATATATTAAGAATTTTAATAAATATAAATATTTTACTAAAACTTTAAAAATACAAGTTTTATATTATTAAAACAAAGTTTCTAGAATATATTATTAATATAAAAGAATTTAAAATAAGCTTAAACAAAGTTAAAGAAATTCTAGAATAAAAGTAATTTATAATTATTAAAAAGATATAATTATTCTTTAAGTTTATAAACTTCTATAAACGATTTATTAAAAACTATTTAAAGATAACTATTTTATTTAATAAATTAACTAAGAAAGATCGATAATATAAATAGAATAAAATAATATAAAAGATATTTAATATATTTAAATAAGTTTTTATATAAACTCTAATCTTTATTATATTCGATCTAGAATTATTTATTATAATAGAAACTAATATATTAGATTATATACTAAAAGTAGTTCTAAGCTAACTAAGTAAAAATAAAAAATTATAATCAGTTATATATTATTCGAGGAAACTATTATTAGTAAAATTGAATTACGAAATATATAATAAAGAATTATTTATAATTATTAATATATTTCGAGAATAGAGAGTATATCTTAAAGAACTTAAATATATAGTTTAGATATACTTAGATTATAAGAACTTGATTTACTTTATAATAATTAAGATTTTAAACTAACAATAAATATATTAAATAAAAATATTAATTATATATAACTTTAAAATCTTATATATTAAAGAAAAAGAAAATATTAGAATAAATATTCTAAATAAGAAACCTGAATATTTAGAAAATAAAATCTATAAATCTTATATAATATTCTAATAAGAAAAAGATTCGCTAATATTCAATTCTCTATAACTAGCTATAATAATAATATTTTATAATAATTATCTAGAAAAAGAAGTATAGAAATATTATAAAAATAATTCTATTATAAAAAGAATATTAGAGAAACTAAATAAAAGATTTATAATAATAAATAATATTATATACTTTTATAAAAAGATATATATACTTTTAAACTTAATTAAGAAGTTTATTTAAGAATAATATAAACTACTAGCTTATAGATATTAAAGAATTACGAAAATATTTATATTATAACTTGATTATATAGCGACTAAAGGACTTTAAACTCAGAAAATATATATTGTATTAAGGGTCTAAACCTTAATACTAATATAATATAATATATAGAAGTCTGTAAGTTTAGGTATTAAGTAATAAAAAGAGAAAAGGTACTTTAATAGATAAGAGTATTTATAGAACAAACGGTACTCTATATAAAAAGTATCTAGGAAATAAAAAGTACTTTACAGAAAGTAGTACCTAGACGAATAAAAATACTTTAGTCGGGATTAGTATTTTTAGTAGAACCTTTAGTTAATAAAATATATAATATAGCTATTCTAATTATCTTAGCTAGACTAGATAACTAAGATAACTAGAATAACTAGAGAATAAAAGTTTATATAAGTAGATAGTATTTTCTATAGTATATAGAGCTTTGTATTTAATTTAATTAATTAATTTCAGTTACTATTTATTACCTATTATTATATTTATTGATTCTTTATATAATCGCTAATATTAAACCTATAATAGTACTCTCTATCTTCGATTGTTAGTATTTAGTCCTCTGACTACTTCTATATAACTTAGAAGAACAAGTATTTATAATACTTTAAATATTATTATTACTTTATATATTAAATCGATATAGCTTATAACGATACTACTATAGTTAGATCTCTAGTCTAACTAGTAGTAATATCTACTGTTAATCTAGCTAATACTTTTATACTTTAGAATAACTGTAATAGTGATATCGATATAAACTAAGAGAATACGGACAATGATAGTAATAATAAGTTAAAAGAGCTAAGACTTTAAGAAACTCTAAAAGTTGTATTACTAGATAAGTATAGTAGTAATAGAAAAGAACTAGATACTTTTTTTTTATAGTTAAGAATATATTTTAGATTTAATACTAATAAATTTACTACTCGAGATACTAGAAGTCTCTAAGCTATTTCTTACTTTAAAAGCGAAGTATTTAAATAGATTAAACTATTTCTATCTAATTACTTCGAGAATAGTCTAAACCTTAATAGAATAATATTAATTACTATAATTATTTTTAGAAGTTTCGAAAGATTCTATAGAGAAATACAAAAAGTATTTAAGGATATTAATATTATACGAACTATTAAAAAAAAGCTATTTACTTTTTAATAAATAGGGTTAATAATTAACTATATTATAGAATTCCGAAAGTATAGAAACTAAATTAATTAAAATATTATAGTATTCCTAAGCTATTATATATTAGGCTTATAAAATAGTATCAAACTCGAACTCTTGTATAAAGACTTTATTAATAATATAAATAATCTAATCGAAGAAACTATTCGAATCGATAATCGTAAGTACGAATTCTAATAAGAATTATACTTTACTAGTAATCAATAACCCTACTTCTATTAATTAAATAAAAAGTGTTTAAGAAATCTAAGAAGACGGAATTATAAAGAAGAAACTTATAATAACTTTATAGAATTAGATATTATAAACTTATAAGATAATCTTTCTATAGAAGAAAAGAACTACTAATAAGAAAAGAAACTTTATTTCAAATATAGATTCCTAGGATACTAAGTAAGAAACTATTGAAAGAAGTTATAAGAATAGAAACTAAAAGGAAATAATTAGAAAAGAAGAAAGTAGTTTAAAACTATAGTAAGTAAAGATAATTACTAAAACAAGAATATATTTAGATATCAATTAAATATAATAACTAAATAAAACGAACCGGATTATATAATATTATTATAGATAGCTTGTTATAATAATAATTATTTGATATACTAGTTAGATAAGGATAGTATAAGATAGTATCTTAAAAAACTAAAAAAAGGTTATTAATTAAATAAAGTACTTAATTTATTATAGATAAATAAGAAATAGATTGTTGAAGAAAATAATATTTAAAGAGTCAGAGTCTAGACTTATCTAAATCGAATAGTTAAATATCACGATTATATAGGAACTTCCGAACTTAAAGTAAGTAAGACTTATAAACTTATATATAAAGATAATAAATATTTCGAATAGAAATAGTTTAAAATAAATAAGATTTATTAGGAATTTTATAAAAACAATTTCGAGGATATCGAACTCTAAGTTAAATAATACTAAGTAATATTTCGCTATTTACAAATAATACAGTTATAGAAATAAGTTGGAAACAAAGGAAATATTTATATAGAATAATTAGTATATAAATTCTTAGTAGAAAGCTAAGTATACTATACTAAATCAGTTAGTAAAGAAGTCAGACTCTAGTGAAATATACTTACTATAAAGCTTTATTATAAAACACTTTATAATAATTAGGAATAATTTATAGTAAAGTCAAAAAGGTTAACTAGAAAGCTAAAAGCTACTTTAGAGTTAGGATAGATCTTTTATAAAGTATATATAAATAAATATATACTTCGAGTTATAATAGACTTAGAAGTAATAGAAAATTTTATAGTATTAGAAGTTATAATATCAGTAAACTTATAAATTCTTAGAAAATCAGTTTTATATAAACTTACTTTTATTAATAGATAACTAGTTAAAAGAGATAGAATAATTTATTATAAAACGAAAGAATTTATAATATAGCTAGATTAGTATTCTAAATAGATAAAAATAGATTTAATACTTCTAGAAGGATACTAGATAATTCTAGGAATACTATAGCTAAAAAGCTATAATTTATATATCAACTAGGTTATAAGAACTTTGAAGTTAGATAAGTATAAGTATAAAACGAAATTTATATAAGGTTCCGTGGAACCGATATACTAATATAGAATATAGTAGAAAAAACTATAAAAACTGAAAGCGAATAATACTCTGGATATAGGATATCTAGTTTAGGATCTATTATTGAAGTATATACTAGTAGTATATAAGAAATATATTAATATCTTCAAGGAAAAAGCTAATAGAGATACTTTACTAAAATATCAGTTTTAGGATTATAAGATAAAATTAGTTGATAAAAAAGAATTACTATTTTTATTAATTATATTATAGTTAGTAGAGAAGCTAGAAGTATTATAGAAATATATTAACGAGATATTAGTAAAAGGATTTATCGAATAATCACAATTATTAATTAGAACGCCGATCTTCTTTATATTAAAGAAAGAGGAGAATAAACTTAGATTAATAGTTGATTATCGGAAATTTAATAATATTACTTTTAAGGATCGATATCTATTACTATTAGCTAATAAACTATAAGATCGCTTTAGATAGATTAAATATTTTATAAAGTTAGATCAAAGATTAAGATTTAATTTAATTCGAATTAAAAAAAGAGATAAATAGAAAATAGTATTTTAATATAGATATAGATATTATTAATATAAAGTTATACTTTTTAGCTTAATAAATATACTAATTATATATATATAATTAGTTAATAATCTATTAAGAAGATACTTTAATAAATATTATATAGTATATCTAGATAATATTCTAATCTTTATAGAAACTCTCGAAGAATATATCAAAGTAGTTTAGAATATATTAGAAATTTTAATAGATATAAATATCTTATTAAAGCTTTAAAAATATAAGTTTTATATTATCGAAACAAAGTTTCTAAGATATATTATTAGTACAGAAAAACTTAAGATAAACTCAAATAAAGTTAAAGAAGTTCTAGAATAGAAACAACTTATAATTATTAAGAAGATATAATTATTCCTTAGATTTACGAACTTTTATAAACGATTTATCAAAGACTATTCGAAGATAGCTACTTTACTTAATAAATTAACTAAGAAAGATCGATAGTATAAATAGAATAAAATAGTATAAAAGGTATTTAATATATTTAAACAAGCTTTTATATAAGTTTTAATCTTTATTATATTCGATCTAGAACTACTTATTATAGTGGAAACTAATATATCAAATTATATACTAAAAGTAGTTCTAAGCTAGCTAAATAAGAATAAAAAACTATAATTAGTTATATACTATTTAAGGAAACTATTGTTAGTAGAATTGAATTACGAAATATATAATAAAGAATTACTTATAATTATCGATATATTTCGAGAATAGAGAGTATATCTTAAAGAACCTAAGTATATAGTCTAGATATATTTAGATTATAAAAACTTAATTTATTTTATAACAACTAAGGTTTTAAATTAACAATAAATATATTAAGTAGAAATGTTAGTTATATACAACTTTAAAATTCTATATATTAAAGGAAAAGAAAATACTAAAGTAGATACTCTAAGTAGGAAACCTGAATATCTAAAAAATAAAATCTACGAATTTTATATAATATTCTGATAAGAAAAAGATTTACTAGTATTTAACTTTCTATAATTAACTACGATAATAATACTTTGTAATAATTACTTAGAAAAGGAAGTATAGAAATACTATAAAAATAATTTTACTATAAAAAGAATACTAAAAAAACTAAATAAAAGATTTACAATAATAAACAATATTATATACTTTTATAGAAAGATATATATACCTTCAAACTTGACTAAGAAGTTCACTTAAGAGTAATATAAGTTGTTAGTTTATAGATATTAAGGAATCACGAAAATATTTATAAAAATAAAAGTAAATAGTTATTTCCTATAAATAAGAAAGATAGTTAAGAAAGTTATAAGAAATTGTAATATCTGTATATAAAATAAAACCTTATAGTATACTCTATATAACTAGCTCAAAACTCCGGATATACCTACTTAGCTATAGAAGTCTATTATATAAAACTTTGTAGTTAAACTCTTACCTTTAAAAGACCTAATTATAAAAATAGTATATAACTCTATTTTAATAATTGTAGACCGATTAACTAAATTTAGATATATAATTTTATATAAAGAAAGTAATATAGCTAAAGACCTAGTCTATATATTTCTAAGAATAGTAGTTAGTATATATAGAGTACTAGACAAGATTATCTTAGATCGAGATAAATTATTTATCTCGAAATTCTAACAAATATTTACTATATTACTAGGAATTAAGAGAAAACTTTCTATAATATTTTACTTATAAATAGATAGTTAAATAGAACGATTGAATTAAACTATAGAATAATACTTATGATATTATATTAACTATTAGTAAAATAACTAAATAGAACTACTACTACTTATATAATTTATATATAATATTATAAAGGTAACAACAACAAGTATATCGCTAGTATATATTAATTTCGAATTTGAACTAAAAGTATATAATATACAATTACCAGATATAGCTAAGTTAGATACTAGAATAATAAAAGTAGAAGATTTTAAGAATTTATATAAATAATTATTACTTGATATTAAATTTATTATAAAAAGAACTGTCTAATACTATAATACAAAGTATAATATAGAACTAATACTAAAGAAAAGAGATAAAGTTTACCTCTTTAAATAAAATATTAATATAAAAAGACTAAACAATAAACTAGATTATAAGAAACTAAGACTCTTTAAAATTATCGAAATAATTAGACTAGTTAACTACTATCTCGAGCTATTAAAAACAATGAATATATACTTAGTATTTTATATTTCACTTTTAAAACTAATATTATTAGAAACACTAAATATACTATATACCGAAATTAAACTAATAAACCCGAATACTGAATATAAAGTTGAAAAAATACTAGATTAGAAATATATTAGAGAAAGCTTATACTATTTAATTAAATAGAAAGAATATCTATATTTAGAAAATATATAGGAACTAGTTAAGAACTTGAACTACTTACGAAATTTAGAGAAATTCTATTTAAAGAACTTTCAGCTTCTAACTAAATAGCTAACTTAGAATTATTTATTAGAGAAAGTTTGAAGATCGAGAGATTAGCTTTAGAAGAATTAGATAATTAAAGAGCTTATTTAATTTACTTAGTCTACTCCTTCTCTAATCTCTTCTTCTCTTTAAACATCTCTAACTTCTCGATTGTTTTCAGATTATATTATAATATCTTTTTAGTATTTTTATATACTTTATTAAACTATAATTAAGTCTTTCTTACTTAAACACGAAGATAGAAAATCTTAGTTATAACCTCTTTCTCTTTCTAACGAAACTTTTTATTTTTTTCTTAAAGATGTTTTTCTTCAGAATCTATATAAGTCTAAGTAGTGACTATTACACCGAAAATATTATAGAATTTCTTAATACCACTCTTTCTACACTCTCTATAATAAGTACTACTAGAAAGAACACGATATTCGTACTTCTTTTCAGAATAGTAATTATAAGAAGATAGTATAATAATTCCTTTTTTCTTACTATAAGTATACTGATTTTAATAACTACTAGTAGACCTAAACGAATGAATATAGAATATAATAAAGAAAAAAAAGTCTAAAAAAATTATCTAAGATCTAAGTAGATATCCCGCGCTAATATAGTAAATATCGGAACGATACTAAGTTAGAAAGGGGATAGTGTTATAACTTGATTATATAACGATTAAAGGACTTTAAGCTTAGAAGGTATATATTATACTAAAAGTCTAAATCTTAGTACTAATATAATATAATATATAAAAGTTTATAGATTTAAATATCAAGTAATAGAAAGAGAAAAAGTACTTTAATAAATAAAAGTACTTATAAAACAAATAGTACTTTATATAAAAAGTATCTAAGAAATAAGAAGTATTTTATAGAAAATAGTATCTAAGTGAATAAAAGTACTTTAATTAGAATCAATATCTTTAGTAGAATCTTTAGTTAACAAGATATATAATATAACTATCTTAGTTATTCTAACTAGATTAGATAATTGGGATAACTAGGACAATTAAAGAATAAAGATCTATATAAATAGATAGTATTTTTTATAGTATATAGAGCTTTATACTCAATTCAATTAATTAATTTCAGTTACTATTTATTACTTATTATTATATCTATCGATTCTCTATATAATCGTAAATATTAAACTTACGATAGTACTCTCTGTCTTCGACTACTAATACTTAGTCTCTTGACCACTTCCACGTAACTTAGAAGAACAAGTATTCGTAACAATTTATTAGAATAAAAATAAATAGTTATTTTTTATAAATAAGAAAAATAATTAAGAAAGTTATAAGAAATTATAATATCTATATATAGAATAAAACCTTATAATATACTTTATATAACTAGCTTAAAACTCCGAATATATTTATTTAATTATAGAAGTCTATTATATAAAACTTTATAATCAAACTTCTATTTTTAAAAAACTTAATTATAAAAATAATATACAACTCTATTTTAATAATTATAAACTGATTAACTAAATTTAAATATATAATTTTATATAAAGAAAGTAGTATAACTAAAAACCTAGTTTATATATTTCTAAGAATAATAGTTAATATATATAAAGTATTAGATAAGATTATCTTAAATTAAAATAAATTGTTTATCTCGAAATTCTAGTAAATATTTACTATATTACTAAGAATTAAAAAAAAACTTTCTATAATATTTTATTTATAAACAGATAATTAAATAGAATAATTAAACTAAATTATAAAATAATACTTATAATATTATATTAACTATTAGTAAAATAACTAAGTAGAACTACTATTATTTATATAATTTATATATAATATTATAGAAATAATAATAATAAATATATTACTAGTATATACTAATTTCGAATTTAAACTAAAAGTATATAATATACAATTACTAAATATAGCTAAATTAAATAATAGAATAACGAAAGTAAAAGACTTTAAGAATTTATATAAATAATTATTACTTAATATTAAATTTATCGTAGAAAGAACTATCTAATATTATAATATAAAATATAATATAGAACTAATATTAAAAAAAAGAGATAAAGTTTATTTCTTTAAACGAAATATTAATATAAAAAGACTAAATAATAAACTAGATTATAAGAAACTAAGATTTTTTAAAATTATCGAAATAATTAAACTAGTTAACTACCGCTTTAAACTATTAAAAATAATAAATATATACTTAGTATTTTATATTTTATTTCTAGAATTAATACTACTAAGAATATTAAATATATTATATATCGAAATTAAACTAGTAAACCTAAATACTAAATATAAAGTTAAAGAAATACTAAACTAAAAATATATTAGAAAAAACTTATACTATTTAATTAAATAGAAAAGATATTTATATTTAGAAAATATATAGAAACTAATTAAGAATCTAAACTATTTATAATATTTAAAGAGATTTTATTAATAAAATCCTTATTAGTTATCTAAATAATAAAATCTGAATTATTTATTATTAGTAAATCAAAGAAAGATTGATTATCTATAATAGAAGTAGATATTTAAAAAGTCTACTTTATTTATTCTTTTTCTAACTTTTCTTTTTTCTTAAACTCCTTTAGTATATCAATCGTTTATAAATTATATTATAATATTTTACTAGCCTTCTTTTTTAGAACTTTTTATTATTTTCTTAAACAAGCTTAATAAATAAGAACCTTTTAATTATAAGTAAAAACTTCTTATATTTATTAAATAATATAATATATCTTCTTCTTAATAGCTTTCTTTATAACCTTTAAATAAACTTCTTCTCGCTCGATAACTATCTATAACAATAAAGTATTATTAAAAATATTATAAGAATTTCTTCTAATACTTTTTATATATTCACTATAATATTCACTATCCGGAAATATATAATATTTAAGTCCTTTTAAAATATAGTAACTATATTTAATAAATATTATTTTCCTTCTTTCTTTAAAACGAAAATATTAAAGAAAACGATTTTTTATAGTCTTAAATAGTTTTTTAAATATAATAAAAAGAAAAAGAAGTTAAATAATTATCGAAAACTCGAATAAATACTCTATACTATTATAAATATTAGGACGATATTAGATTAGAAAAGAGATAGTATTATAATTTAATTATATAATAGTTAAAAGACTTTAAACTTAAAAAGTATATATTATATTAAAAGTCTAAAACCTTAATACTAATATAATATAATATATAGAAGTTTGTAAGTTTAGATATTAAGTAAAAGAAAAAAGATACTTTAATAGATAATAGTATTTATAAGATAAATAGTATTTTAAAAAGAAAAGTATTTAGGAAATAAAAGATACTCTATAAAAGAAAATATTTAAATAAAGAAAAATACTTTAATTAGAATTAGTATCTTTAATAAAACTCTTAATCAGAAAGTATATAACAACTTATTAATTCTATTAGTATTATTAAGGATTTTATTAATAAACTTAATAGAACTGATAAGACTAATAAGATATATAAAGAATGAAAGTCTATATAAGTAGATAGTATTTCCTATAATATATAAAACTTTGTATTTAACTTAATTAATTAATTTCAGTTACTACTTATTATTTATTATTATATTTATTAATTCTCTATATAATCGCTAATATTAAATCTACGATAGTACTCTCTATCTCCGACCGATAGTACTTAGTCCCCTAACCACTTCCACGTGACTCAGAAGAATAAGTATTTATAATATTATCTTAGTTACTAATATCTATATTTTAACTAAATTAAAGTAAAGAGGATATAAATAATATTAAATAACTTTATTAAGTTATAAAGAGTTATATAAGAAAAGGGGAGTAATATTAAAAATCCGAAGCGAATTTATTTTCTATTTAATATATAACTTAGAGTATTACTTAGTTAGTTTTAAAAATATCTTAAGTACTAAGTTAGATATTAAGAATAATAATAATATTTTACGAAATATTATAAGAAGGCGAGCCCGCTTATTTAGCTAATATAAAATAATCTAACTAATCTCTATTTTAAAGTTAAAAAGGTATTTAATATATTATTATAATAAATTCTTAGAGACTATATAGAATAGGTAATTTAAAGAATAATATTATATATTAATAAGGCCGGAATAAGTTTATTCTTACTATTTAAAGAATCTTTAAAGAAGAGATTTAAAAATAAAGAAGGATTAATTATTAATATTATTTAAATAACTATTAATATAGTCGAAAAAATAAGTAAGTTATTAATAATATAACGAGATTATTAATAAAGATATTAAATAACTTTAGAATTAATAATTATAGAGCTAAGAGGATTATAAGAATTTGAAAGTTTATATATAAAAAGAGATTATATACTTAATTATATATATACTAATATATACTTGTATACTTGATATCTAACTTACTTTTATAAAAGTTATATTCTTATATAGTATCGTGATAATTTAATTAGAATTATTATAATTTTTATATTTATATATTAAAGATTTAAATATATTTTTAAAAAGATTAAATAATAAAGTTTCTTAATTATATTTATTAATATTTATAATATCGAAATATTATTTTATTTTAATTATTATATAAAAGTATTTATTATATTAAATTTTTTAATAATATTAATTATATATATTATTTTAAATATTTTTATTTTTATTTAATAAATAATATATATATATTTTTAAAAAATAATTAGAATTATAAAATATTAGATAAATAGTAAAAAGTGTTAAACGATTATTAAAACTCTAAATATAAACTAGTTTTCGCCCGATTTACTAACGTCTAACTAATTCCCACCTAGTTTATAAAATAAATAGCGGCTATTCGCGCCGGAATACTAAGGCAGCACGTGGGCATGTGTTGTCAAACCGCAATATTTCTTAGAAATCTCATTTGATTTCTATTGCAAACACAAACTATACGTCTTAACTGCTAGCTTTGTATTCGTAGCTAATAAGAATGGAGTTAACAAGTCAATCTACTACAGAATCTACCAACGATCCCGTTGCAAGTAAGTTGAAGTATTGTTTATTTTGTTTTGCTAACGCTGTTTGATTACTGACTCTTCTCAGACGGAAAATTCCAGTTCATCACGATCCTCAGTCCAGCCGACGCGAAAGATGATACTACAAAGCGCCGAGCACGGTCGCATGCTGTGAAGCAAGCACTAGAGAACAAGCGAAAGCTTCAGCAAGAATCAGGCGAAAATTTCAGAGTTGCGTCGTCAAAAGATTACTCTAGAAGATTGGCGAGCGAGAAAATACGTAGCCAACCCCTAGTTACACTGCCATTGTCCATACCTGCCAGCACACTTGATCCATTCCAGACACTGGCTGTGGATTCATCGAGATTCTATGCCCTGCTTGGCAACTGTAAGCTCTTCGTATTTACAGAAAACCATCTTGAATAAATAGCTTACATAAAACGATTCAGACAAAGCTAGACAGGCTTCCGAGCCGGTTTTCAGTGTTACGGACAAGCTTGCATTTCATAGCTTTCACAAAGTGTTCGAAGCGGGGCTGGATGATCCTGCTCTTTTGAATGCTGTCATGCTTACATTCGCATTTGCGGCGACGGAGGGGGGCATCAATCGGGAGTGTCTTGGGTACCAGAGTAAAGCAATAAGTCATATTCGTAAGAGGATGAATTCTCTAGATCGGGCAACTTTGATAACAACTATTGGGGCCATTTTGCTGCTTGCTGGGGTAGAGGTCCGTGAGCACTTCCCCTTAGGTTTTCTAAGCTTCCTAAGCTTGGGGTTACGGTATACTGATCGTTTGGTATTCTAGGCTCGACTTGGGATGCAGTTTCAAGTTCAAATTCACATGAGAGCAATACAACGGATACTTGATATCTGTCAAAAAGAGGGAATATACCTCACCGACGGAATCAAGCGGGCCATATTCTGGTAAGCTATATGGCAGCAGTCAAGGATTTACTCTTACATTAGTTAATAGGCAAGACTTGAATTCATCGGTCATGACAGGGTCGAGCCGCGTAGTCAACTATACAACTTTCACCGAACTTCAGTGGAAAAGAGATTCGTACCCCCCAAGCTTTTTCCGGCTTCCGCCAGGATTCCAGGTGCGGTCCCATATACTGACCAAAGAGTTGGTTGAAACACTGGAAGACATACATGCATTGCAGAGTATTCGAGAGTTATCCAGCTCCTCAAGCTATAACCCGGTATCGATGGCACATATTAACAATCACCAAGCATCTATACAATCACGGCTGGTGGGATTGGTGTATCATTCTCCCGTCTTAGAATGTTGTAAGCTTGCGGCATATCTTTGTTCCAGTATGCTATGCTGCAAGGTTTGGTGTGCCTTAGTGATTCCGGTATGTCACCTATACGGATTGCGTTCTTTCTCAATCATTCTTCTTTCTCTCTTCGCCAATACTTTGGTCAAAATATATTCTAAAAGATGCCAAACTTCTTCGCTAGTCTGTCTTACGATGTGCTGACTTTGGATCTCATAGAACCACGTTTCCTTACGATTACTCCGAGAACTACAACAAGTAAACGACGACCCTATATGGGACGATCACTCTGAATTGTTACTCTGGCTCCTGTACATCGGCGGGGCTTTCACTACTACTGAAACTGTACGCTCCGATTATATTATTCTCCTGCGCTTAAACAACTCTTCCATACTCCGAGGCTTGTATAAGTCATGGCAGGAATTGTATGAAATTTTGAAACGATTTATTTGGTCGGATTCCGCATTTACGTCGGATGTTAAGGCGCTCTGGGAAGAAGTTACGATTTAAACTACTTTCACTTGATGCAATCCAGATACTTCCAAGGAAATCCTGTAGTAGCCGATAAATGAAAATCTTAGACAACGAGCTTTCGCAGGTCGCTTTAGGCTTCCTGCTCTACTCAGCTGGTAACTTGCTGTCGCTCCTTATAAAAGTGTAATTTTTAGTGTATACATATCTGATTCTACATACATATCTGATCCTGGCTGGAGGACATGACCGAATCAGATTTACAGAAGTGAAGTCACATTACGGGAAAATTAGATACACCAATCAGAAGTGGTAACTGGAGGTGGTACGGCCTTCCTTTAATTATATAGCAGATATTGGGAGTAATTCAGCGTTATCTGTCAGCAGACTAATCGCACTGATCATTGGGAAATACTGATAGTAGCCCCAGTGGGGCATAGAGATGTCTAACCCTTTTTAGGAAGTACTTTCTTGCTCTATTCGGAAGGACCCACTTGCCTTATTTGGAAACATCTCTTTACTCTCTTTAGAAGTAAGTATATCTGCTTCTTAGAAATTCGTTCCCTAAGAGAAAACTTGGATTAATAATTCTCTAGAATAATTAATAATACTTCTAAATTACAAATTGTCTTAGCTACACTCTTTCTTCGTCTAGCTACAAGGCCTAGCTGTATATAAACCTCCCAGCCTATATGGTAGATATATGTATACTTAAACTTTAGGTAGATAAAACAAGAGTTGAAATATACCTACTGTATCTCAAAAGAATTTCTCGAAATCTTCGATCATGATTCAATCGCGCCTTTTCCAACCTTGAAAATTGGCAACGTGGAAGTGAAGCATCGAATCGGGATTCCTTCACTCACTCGCCGCCGCGCTACCGATGACCGTGTGCCAACGCCGCTGATGAAGGATTACTACAGTCAACGGGCCTCTGTTCCTGGCACTTTGATGATTGTAGAGGGTACCTTAATATCACCACCAGCAGCCGGCGGATTCACCAACGCGCCAGGGATATGGAGCAAAGACCAAATTGCTGCATGGAAAGAGATCACTGATGAGGTCCATGCGAAGGGTTGCATCATCTTCTGTCAGTTATTTGCCATGGGCCGTGCTGCTAGTATCGAGGTGGCGAAGAGTGAGGGAATCAACATCGTAGCGCCGAGCGCTATTCCGATCGATGAAAACTCCCCCACACCGCGGGCTATGACGATCCAAGAGATCGAACAATCGGTTCGAGACTTTGCGAAAGCCTCAGAAAATGCTATCAGCGCAGGATTTGACTGTGACGACTGCATCTATATGAGTTGTACACGTATAAGCCGTATATGCAGCCATAGTATTAGCCAGTATGCATGCTGTATCACTGAGTCATGCCCAGGGTTATTCAGGCTATATAAAGGCTCTCTTCTTGTATATAGCTTTGGTTCTGTAGTTCAATATTCTAAGGTCATTCAGTGTCTTTGTTGGCAGTCTCGTCATATTATATTGAACTCCCCTTGCTTCGCATGTAGTATCATCATCCCGCCAGGAGTGGCATTCTTAAAAATACTCAACTAGGGAGGTGATTTGCGTGCGAGCACTTCACTGAGAGGTAATCAGCCCTCTTATTCTTGCACTGTTAGGTAGTGTACGATACCCTATGGACTTCGTATGTGTGCCGACACCTGTGTGCTCAATTCCATAGGTTCCTAAGGCGGATTACACGCGTTGCCATTGGAGAGGCGGTAAAAGCAAGCACTCGGTTGAGGGTCCTTAGCAACAGTCTCCCTGGGCCCTGAGGGGATCCTGTTAATAGCCGTACCAGGTCTGGCTGGCGGATCAGAGTATAGTAAAAGCATGGATTACAGCCTTTAAGTTTCGTACAAAGTAGGCCGGTATCTGTAGTATCAGTGTTCGAAAACTCACCGGAGTTGCTTCGCATATTAGCACTTCGCGACCGACGACTACCTCACTTTCTTGATTTATACGCCCCAACCCACGAATCAACCTACTTATCAGCGTGCTAATTCCGTTGATACGACTCGACTACCTCCTTCCTTCTCGAGCTGAACGACCGCATTAGCTTATTTCTATAAGTCATGACTTTGCATTCGCATTTATCCTGACTTGTCCCGTATTCCCCCACCTTCCGGATTCGTACGACCCCCCT
>LNKV01000116.1:8137-44494 GCA_001465935.1 Clarireedia homoeocarpa
TATTATAATAATATATAAATAATAAGATTAATTATAAATAAAAATAAAAAAATATCTATTAAATTTAAATATATTGATATTTAAAATATATAATTAAAATAAAAATATTCGAAGAAATTATTTAATATTATCTATTTATTTATAAAGGATATATTTATTAATAGCTTTATTAAAAATCTTATATAGTAATAATTTAAATATTTTTATATTTACTTAAATCTATAAAATATAAGAGATAAAATTAAGAAGTTAAATATAATAACTAAAACTTTATAAAATACTTTTTAAAAGTTACTTTTTTATTTATTATTTCTTTTTATAAGTAAAACTTATTAATAATTTAATCTTAAAATATAAAGTAAAATAAAGTTAAAATAAATAATCTTTTAAAAAATAATTAACTTATTTAATAAAAATCTTTCTTTAAATTAATCTTTCTATAATATCTAGAAATTTAATTTAATATAGTTATTAATATAAATAAATAGTATAGAAAATATAACTAATAAATAGATAATTCTAAACTATTTATATAATAGAATTACTAATTAATATAAAGTAGAGTTGATTTTATAATATCTTTAACTATTTATTTAAAATATTTTAAATATTTATTATAAGTTTATATAAAAAATATTAAATTTAATATATATTCAATTAACTATTTTTAAACTATCTAAATATATTTTAAATACTCTTATTTAATTATCTTATTATTATCTAATATCTATTTTATTTTAATATAAAATAATTATTTAACTTTCTTTTTCGAAAATCTAAATATAACTAACTTTCTAAATACTATTATATAAATTTTAATATACCTTATAAATAAATTTAAAATAGTAAAAAAACTTTAAAAATAAATTAAGTAATTAATATTTCGATATAAAGATTAATATATAAAAAACTTATATTTATCTAGAAGATCACGAATATCTAGAATTCTTAAATAATTATTTTAAATATTAAAACTTTATATATATATTAAAAACTTATAAAGTATAATATAAAATAAAGTTATAAAATAATAAGAAGTTTATAAAGTTATTTCGAGAATAAGTTGAGAATAATTAGATAATCTAAGATAATATATAAAAGTAGTAATAGAAAGAGTATTTAAAAGAGTATTAATTATATTAATATAAAATATAAAAATTACTTTATTATAAAAAGACTTTTAAGAAATAATAGGAAAATTAAAATAACTAATTTAAATTAAATCTTGAAAATAAATATAATAAAAACTAAATAAAATAAATAAATTATTATTTTTATTATTATTATTTTTATTATTCTTTTTATTCTTTTTATTTTTATTATCTTCTTAATTATTATCTTTTTTATTAGAAAGCTAATCTATAAAATAACTCTTTAAACTATATATCTTAATTAATATTTTAAAAAACTTCTTTATATCTTTTAAATTCTAAAAACCCGTTATTAAATTAATTATAAAAATAATAAAAAGAAATTTACTTTATTAAAATCTTTTAATTTAGATAATATTAATAACTTCTTAATAATCAATATTAAAATTTTAGAGATAAGATAATATTTCTTTATTTAATAATTTTAATAATAATTTAACTTTCTAATATTTATATAATTATTATAACGAGACTATTAATAAAGATACTAAATAATCTTAAAATTAATAATTATAGAACTAAGAGGATTATAAGAATTCGAAAACTTATATATAAAAAGAGATTATATATTTAATCACGTATATACTAATATATATTTATATATTTAATATTTAACTTACTCTTATAAAAGTTATATTCTTATATAATATCGTGATAATTTAATTAGAATTATTATATCACCCCCCTCTTTTAAAAAAGCTCGCCCTCGAGTATTTTAATTACTTTATTAAAGTCTTAGTTATATATTCTTAAAATTTCTTCTTAAATAAATATAAATAATCTAAATAGTTTATAATAAATAAATATAAAAGTAATAATAGTAACTTCTTAATTTAGTAATATTATACTTTAAATATTATAAAGTTCAAGAATCACTTCTTATTTATTATAATTATTAAATAGTCTCCTTTAATATAATTATAGTTATTTTCTCCGAATTCTTATAATCGAAGTTATTCGAAAAGAAGTATTAATAAATTAAATACTTTTAAGTTAATTTGATAGAAGTTTTAAAATAGTATTAGAGATATTTTAAGATCCGATACTTTATATTAAACTAGATCGATATTATAACCTCTTTATTATATATAATATTCTAATAACCTTTATTTTAATTAGTAGACTAATATTTACTTTATTTTATATTTATTCGTTCTCGTTATATTAATTAGCAGAGATAGTTTATTATATTAGTTTAGTAATAAGTTATTAACTATTTTCTTTAACTTATTAACTAGGAATATATTATAGATTTATATAATACTAGATAGATCTAGATAATAAAAATAATCGATATATTCTAAAATTTTAAAGTATCTATTAATAAAATAATCTAGTTTTTTAAATAGTTATTATATTAGTAAGTATTATATATCTAGTTAGATATAGTTACTAACTTAGAAGTTAACTAGTTAATAATATTTATTTATTTACTTAGCTATTTACTTTTAAGTAGTTATAATAATAAAGTAAGTATATTTTAAAGTTTCACGATTATAATATATATAAATATAAATATCTTAGATATTAAAGTTATTGATTAAAGAATATTTAATTAGCTTCTAATCTTATATAACTTTAAAAGTATATTTATAAAATACTTCGAAGAGAGATAAGTTACTAAAAGAAGAATATAATAAAGTTAATTATATATAGTTTATTATCGAAAGAAATTTAAACTAGTTATTTTAATAATAGTTAATAAAGAGTCTTAATTATTTTTATAAATACTAATTATAAACTTCTATCTACTTATTAATCTAAAGATAGTTTATAATAAAAAGCTTAACTTTAATTTTAAGAATATTATTAAACTTAGTTTAGAATAAAGATATAAATTAAAGTTCGTGGTTAGATAGTATTATTATAAATAAATTATAATATTAATAGATATATAAAATATAAAACTTAATCTAGTTTTTTATAATAATAGTCTTATAATATAAGATTATAATAACTTACTTAGATAAGTAGTTGATAATAATAAATATATTATTATATTTATATTTATCCTTATTAAAACTATAATAATCTATAATAATATATTCTTATATATAAATCGAGACTAGTAATAAATATAATAATTTAGATATTTTATCTTTTAAAATTAAGTTATAATAGTATATATAATAATTATAAATATATATAATAATATTATTCTTTATAAAATATTAGTAATAATACTTTTTAAAAAATAAATAAATCTTCTTGATATCTAGATAAATTATTATAATAGAGTTATATATTTTATAAATAAGAAGGATCTTTAAATTCTTAATATTAAAAATAATAAAATAGCTTTTATAAAATAATAAATCTTCTTTAACTTCGAATTTAGATTTAAACTTTGATTCTTCTTAATTTATTATAATTCGTAAAGTTTATAAAGAATTATAATTACAGTTCGCTTATAAAATATAAGTAACTAGATTAATAAGATTTATAGAATTTATAAAAGTATTTATTTTAAAAACAAATTTATTAAAATAGTTATATATATAAAAAGCTAAAATCTAGAGATCTAGTTTTTTATCTTTAAATAATTACTAGATATATCACTTTTTTTTAGATTTATTTTAAAAACCCAATTTATTTTCTTTCTAAATAAAAGTATTTATTATAAAGTTATTTTTACTAGAGCGATATATAATAAAGAAATAATAATTAGTTAGAAGTTTAATCTATTAAACTTATTAAATATTAAATACTTTAGTTATTATAAAATATTCTAAGGTTTTATAATTAGTATAAACTTGGATCTAATATAAAGTACTAATAAACTTAGTATACTAATATAAAAATAACTTTATAATTATAAATATTTCTTTATTATAAACTTTATAATTAAGCTTAACTAGTTATATTGTTTTTAAGAAATATATAACTAGAAACTAGTTATTACTATATTTCTAAGATAGTATACTTATTATAACTCTATTTAATATATTAGTTTCGAGTATATAAAGAAGGTTATAATTATAATATTATAAAAGTAAAATAGAAGTTAGTATTTCTTTAAATATATTAAATAACTACTAGTAGTTAATATCGAAATTAAAGTAAGTTATAATTTTTATTAATTTAATAAAAGGCTTTATAATTATATTAAAATCGTAGATAAATTATCAATAAAAGTTATAGAAACTTAAGAAAGATTAAATACTTTTTATAATAATCGAGTATCTTTATTCTTTAATAATAGTAACTTTTTCGAGATCAACTTTAATATTATCGATCGAGATAATAAAGTTAAAATACTTTATATATTTAATATCAAACTTGTATTTTTTAAAATCAGTTTATAAACTAGTATATTCAAGTCTTTAAAGTATTTAAATAATATAGATTATATATTTAAGTTTATTTTCTAAGTAAATTAAGATATTATCAAAATAAATAATATAAAAAATATTAAGAAAATCAAATAGAATATTATTTATATAATATTAATAAGTAGCCGAGTTATTAGTTAATCTAAATAATATAACTTTATATTTATATATATTATACTAAGTTTGAAATATAATATATTTCTTAGAAGCCAAATTTATATAAATATAATAGAATATTTAATAAATATCTAGTTTAGTAAAAACTTTTATTTTTAAAAACTTAGTTAAAATCTTATTAATAAATAGAAGTAGATATCTATCTTTATAAGTAAAAGTATTTAAAGCTTAGAAGTTAATATATAAATAAAGAGAATTATTAAACTTTCTTATAAATAAAATAGAAGTTATAAAAAATATTTAATTTAGTTTAATAAAGCTTTTAAGTAAATTATTTATAATATATTCTTTAACTACTTCTAGCTCTTCTAGTAATATCTTATAAAAAAGACTATATTTAAAAACTTTTTCTTTATTATTTTCTAATTAGATTTTATAATTATATAAATAATAAAGTAAAAGGAGATTAGACTTAGACTTCGAGAATATATATATATATACTATATATTTAGTTAGTATAAATAGCTTATTATCAATATTTATAAGAAAGTATATAATAATAAAATAGTTAATTAAAACTAGTAATTATATAATTAGAATAGTTAAGTTTTATTTAGATATTTACTATTCTTTTTACTAGTTAATAAAACTATCGACCTTTTATAAAATAATTATAAAGAGTTTATTATTACTATCTTTTTTATAAATATAGTTTATTACTATAATAGAGATTATATATATCTTTATAATATTTAGTTTATATTATAAAGAAAGGATTTAGAAAGGTTTTAAAAGTCTCTTAAATTTAGTATTAAATATAAAAACTATAAGTTTAACTTACTTTAACTCTTTTTCTATATAGATAATAGAATATTTAATTTAAATCTTATAAAATAAACTATTTATAATTNTTATATATATCTTTATAATATTTAGTTTATATTATAAAAAAGAGATTTAAAAAGATTTTAAAAATCTCTTAAATTTAATATTAAATATAGAAAATATAAATTCGATTTATTTTAATTTTTTTTTTATATAAATAATAAAAAGTTTAATTTAAACTTTATAAAATAAATTATTTTTAATTAAAATAACTTTATTTTTAATAAAGGAAACTAGATATTTATTTAAAATATTAAATAGAGTTACTTCGAAATAGAATAATAAATATATAATAAATAAATTTAATATTTTTCTATTTATATATTATTTTTTAATAATAACTATATTAATAAAAAATAGTTATTTCTAATAAATTTTTAAGTCTAAATAATTCTAGTTAAATTTACAGTCCCGATACTTTATATTAATTTAATAAATCTTATTTATTATCTTAGACTTATATAAACAAGTTTTAATATTATAAGATTTTATATATATTTAATTTATAAATAGCTCTTTAAGTTAAATAAAACGTCTTTAAATATAATCGACTAATACTCGATTCTCAATAAGTTATTTATATTCTAGTATTATTGTATATATATTTAAGTAAATAATTAGAAAGAGAGTAAATAATTAGATATAATTATTAATTATAAAATTTATTAAAATATAATAGATAATTAGAAATCTACTTTAACTATTATATCTTTTAATTTATAAAGATATCTTTAAGTATTTAATTATAAGTTTAAGATTATAATAA
Source organism: Clarireedia homoeocarpa (assembly GCA_001465935.1). NCBI lineage: Eukaryota > Fungi > Ascomycota > Leotiomycetes > Helotiales > Rutstroemiaceae > Clarireedia > Clarireedia homoeocarpa. Next base: position 14,389 of record LNKV01000116.1, read on the forward strand.
AGTTATTAAAAGAAAGAAATATTAATTAATATAAAGTTATTTACTTTAAAGTTAATAAGAACTTTAGTTTAATAAAAGATATTATTTTTTATTAGTTTATATAATATTATTATATAGTTTCTATCTATTAGTTTAATTAAATCTAAATATCTTATATCTCTTAAATTACTTAGAAAGAAGTCTTTATTTAAATACTATTTTTTATTTAATCTACTTTTAATTAGTTTATATAAATAATAGTTTTAGCTTAGACTTTAGTTAGAATATTATCTTCTTTCTTTATTTCCTTTATTATATCTTTATAAAACTTATATTCGATTTTATCTATTATATAATAAAGAGTTTAAACTTGAGTAAAAGTAAAGAAGAGGAAGTTTTAAATAAAGTTATTAATTAGCGAGGTAGCTTTTTAATTAGAAGAGAAGTAATATAATATATTAGAAGGTAGAGTTAACTATATAGATAGAATAATAGTAAGAATACTAAGTTAATCTTAAAGTATTTCCCGGCTCTTAGTATAAGTAGTAGCTTGGTTTTAATAGTTTATTATAATCGCTATTACTTTAATAAAAGTTTATTAAATTTATTTACTTATTATAATACTAGTATTATTTATATTTAAATATTAAAGTACTTATATATTAGCTTTATAATCTTTATTTTCAAAGTGATTTATAAGTGAATATATTCGGTAATTATTATTTAACTTCTTAATAAAGTTTTAATATTTATCTTTTAAATTAATCTTATTAATAATATTTACTAAAAACTCGAACTACTAATAAAATAGCTTGAAGAGCTAGCCTTTAAGTTAAACAAAGTATATATATATATTTTAAATATATTAGTATTCGGCCGAATCTATTAAAAAATTAACTACTTTATTGATTATTTACTCGAATATAATATTATTCTAGATATATAATTCTTTATAATATTTAAAAGCTAAGTCTTTTAATTAGTTTAGTATAAATAAATATTTAGTATTATTATTAATAAAATTATATTCGTATTAGTTAATTCGATTTATAATAAACTTTCTTTATAATCGAGTAATAGGTTTTTTTCTATTAAAGAGTTTATTAGTTAAATATAAGATTTTAAATAATATATAACTCGATATAGTTAAGATAATATTATATTAATATAGAGAAGTAGATAGTTGTAAATTATATAACTAATATAGTAATAATAGTTAGAAAATACTAAGTAAATTATATTTAATTGTTAATTAAAATAATAACTATTTTTTAATCTAATCTATTAATATAATATACTTAGTATTTTAAACTATTAGTTGTACTTAGAATTAAGTTTATATCTCTATTATTTAGACTATTAGTATTATTATTAAGTTAGTAGATAATATAATTAAAAGAGTTTTTTAAACTACTTTTCCTTTACTTTTACCTCGATATCGATAACTACTTTAATCGTTAATATCTATATTTTAATTGAATTAAAGTAAAGAGAATATAAATAGTATTAAATAACTTTATTAAGTTATAGAGAATTATATAAAAGGAGGGGAGTAATATTGAGAATCCGAAGTAGATTTATCTTCTACTTAGTATATAGCTTGGGGTATTACTTAGCTAGCCTCAAGAGTATCTTAAGTACTAAGCTAGATATCGAGAATAATAATAGTGTTTTACGAAGTATTATAAGAAGGTAAATCTACTTACTTAGCTAATATAGAACAATTTAGCTAGTCTTTATTTTAAGATTAGAGAGGTATTCGATATATTATTATAATAAGTCTTTAGAGACTATATAGAATAAATAATTTAAAAAGTATTAGAGAGTAATACTATATATTAGCGAGACTGGAATAAGTCTACTCTTATTACTTAAAGAATCCTTAAAGAAAAGATTTAAAAGTAAAAAGAGATTAAGTATTGATATTATTTAGATAGTAGTCAATATAACTAAAAGAATAAGTTGAGTTATTAATAATATAATAAGACTATTAGTTAAGATACTGAATAACCTTAGAATTAACAACTAAAAAGCTAAGAGGATTATAAGGATCCGAAAGCTTATATATAGGAAGAGGTTATATACTTAATTATATATATACTAATATATACTAATATATACTTGATGTCTGACTCACCCCCAGGGAGGTCATGTCCTTATATAATATCGTGATAATTCGGTCAGAATCATTACAAGTCTCGTTACAATATTAATTTATAAAATTAATAAATTATTATTATAAAATAAATAAAAGAAATAAAAGAAATTATAATAATTAATATATAATAATTAAGTTAATTTAAAAAAATTAAAAAAATTTTAATCTAATTAATTAATCTAATTAATTAATATTATTATATTTAATATTTTTAATTTTTTCCATTCCCCTATACTGCGTGTCCTTCTATAGAATATTGCTAATTGTTCCACTTCTCAGTCGCTCGTTTTAGAATCTAGAGAAAATGAAGTTTCCATCATCCTTCCTTACTCTTTCTCTTCTAGGCACTACTGTCCAAGCGTTTCCGAGCCTGCATCTTCGGGGTGCGGCAAAAGTTTCTCGAAATGTTCGAGAAGAAGCACTGTTTGAAGATTTGAAGAGACAAGTCGAAAATCATCCAGCAGTTCAGAAGAGGTTGCTAGTTGACTCATTGAGAACTCCAATTGATGGTCGGACCCGAAGCATCTCTCTTTACGATGACTATCACTAACGACATCTAGTCACGGGAAAGCATGCATTCGTTGCTCCCAACTTCGAAAACGGTGATCAGAGAGGACCATGTCCAGGATTGAATGCCTTAGCTAACCACAACTACATATCCCATGATGGTGTTGTATCGATGGTTGACCTCATTGCGAACGTCAATGCTGTCTACGGAATGGGCATCGAGCTGATCACCGTCCTCGCCATTATGGGCACCGTCGGCGTTGGTGACCCCCTCTCCCTTAATCCTGGATTTTCCATCGGTGGTTACACTCCAAAGGTAGTCAACATCCTCGGCAACCTAGGCGGACTTTTAGGGACGCCCCGAGGACTCAGTGGTGCCCACAACTGGATCGAGGCAGATTCATCAAATACACGCGATGACCTCTACGTAACAGGCGATGCCTCAACCATGAACATGACACTCTTTCTTCAAATTGCAAACGGATCCGACTCCGAGGTTATCACGATGCAAGATATTGGAAAACGAGCCGCTGAACGCCTGGCCTACAGCAAGACCACCAATCCTTACCTCTACTACGGACCATACACTGGCATGATTGCTCGCAATGCCGGATATGCATTTTCCGGTCGTCTACTCAGTAACCACACGACCGAGCATCCGGATGGCTACTTAACGCAAGGTGTATTACGCAGCATGTTCGGCGTCTACGAAGAAAACGGATCATTTGTTTACAAGAAAGGCTGGGAGCAAATACCATCTAACTGGTACCGCACGCCCGTTGACTACGGACTTGTCAGTCTCAACGTCGATCTGCTTGCTTGGATGGCAGAATACCCTACACTTGCATCTATCGGTGGTAATACAGGAACAGTCAACTCCTTCACTGGACTCGACATCAGTAACATTACTGGTGGCGTCCTCAATGCGGAGTCGCTCTTGGAGGGCAACAATCTCATGTGTTTTTCACTTGAGGTCGTCAAGACATTCGCGCCTAATTCCTTGTCTCCACTTTTTGCCACCATTGCTGTGCCGTTAAAGTTATTGTTAGATGTGATCAACACTTCTATTCTCGATATTGCAGGTTGCCCTCAGTTCAGCGATTTGAGTATGGATGGGAAGTCACTGTTTAAAGGTCTTGAAGACACCTATCCCGGTGCCGCAAAGAGTGGTGTGTCATTTTAAACCAAGATGCTTATATCTATGTATCCCGCTCTGCATATATCATCTATTCTTTTAATCATAATTTTAATTAAGATGCATTTATCATTCGTCGCTACACCAGGCTAGAGGTTCTTCACACACTAAGCTTTGTATTATTTTGATTGGCTGTTCCTAAAAAACCGCACTTATTTTAACCTGGAACATGACGATATAGGGAACGAATATCCATCTATCCTCTTGAATTCGAGTGCTGTATTTCATGTTTCGTCTCGCCAATGACTGAAAATAAAAAATTAGGCCCCCCTCATCACCTTGAATTCATTCTCAGGGGGAGATCTCGTGATCCTGGTGAGCTAGCGCGCGAGGAACACATATAAACCTACCCTCCTTTCCGAGCCCTAGGACATTAGCTAAGAACGAGGGAAGCTGCCACTAAGCTACTATGTAGGGGGGGTTCACACGCTATAAATTGTGTGTATCTAAGCTACTCTCACAATTGAACTGAGTATGTAGAGAGGTTACATCGTATCTGTGAGAGACCTACCCAGCATAATGACGTGGAGTTCGACAGCATAAGGTTCATTGGACCATCAAAACGACAACACTCACATCCTCAATGAAAATGAGACGTCTCTGGTGAATTTCAACAGCAAGAATTTTGGGATATGGTCTTCGCCCCTACTTGTATTCAACAATCCACAGTCCCGGGGTAGATCTCCTACCAAATTTCATGCCGCCAGCAACCAGAACGACACATGTAGAAAAGAAACAATTCGATGCCAAAATCTCACCCATTGGTCCTTGGTCCACGTTCAAATCTCTTTCGAGGCTCAATGAATGATTTGATTAGGCGCAGAGAGAGAGACTGGAAGGGGCAGTGAATTTGTTCAGTCATGGTCAACGCAAACTGGAAGTTATGCGAATCATGAGGGCCATCGTGCAAAAGTCTGATATATGGTACTGAGTTTCCTTCATTCCATGACTCATGTGGTGCTATCCAATCATGATCAGGGAGTTTGTGATTCCCTCCCTCCCTCTTTCAGCAGGTATATATTCCCCCCCTTGACCGAGTCATTAACGTTACCTCTCTAGAGGAAGATAATGGCCTAGAACTCTGGAGACGGTGTGTGGAAGTAACGATTACCACTAATCATGAAATTTGAGATTTCGGACATGGGTCGTTACAATATATCCACGTTAGGAGCTTAGGAACTGCGATCTTCGCAGTTTGTTTAGGACTATGTTGGCTCCCACATACAACAACGGTCGACCCTGAAAATTGTGATCATTGTAAGTGGCTTTGCTTGTGTATAATGTTTATTGACAAAGCCTGTCGCTCTCTTCGTAGTCTAGATATTGGTTGGTCTTATATAGGTCCCCCATTCCCCAAAATTCCTCCGGTTCCGGATGTCGCCGTTCTCCAGCTACGATTCTAAGCTGCGTACATACTAACTTGCCTGTTCTCTCCGCTGTACCACAAGTTAAGACATCGGGAAACCCTAAGCATTGTAACTTTTGCGTGCTGTTTATGTTGTAGAACTTCGGATCGTCGGTAGGATGGCTTATTATTTTGGAAGTGTTTAATTTTGGAGTTGGATGTGTGATATGTATGGGCTCTAGAGGTTGCTGATGGACGGAGGCCGGCACTTCTACCCCTATTGTATATTGAGTTACCCCCTAGGTTTCTTGGTGATGACCCCCCCTCGATTCATAGGATTGACAATGTCACCGAGCCCGAGCAACAAATCTACTGCCACCCCATCATTGCATATCTTCATCATATTCAGACATTTACTATACTGTACAGATTGCAACCATGCCCATATATGTATTGCATGCATCGCATCGACTCCAGATTTCCACCCAGATAGATATCCACCACCACCAAACAAAGTATTATGGCCGATAATTTTTTGTAGAGGTGAGAGAGAATTCGAGGCCTTTTCATCCCATCACGCCTCGCTCGTTATAAATATACAATATACACATCCATATTCTCAGCCTGGATCAGTTATTTCATCACGATGGCGAAGAGCCTCCGAACCATCCACCTGATATTCCACTCTTCATGGCCTTCAGACCCTCCTCCTTAGCTTTCTCTTCCATAGCTGCTTCTTCCTTCAGCCACTTCTCACCATTTTCCCGAATGTCCTTCTCGAACTGCTCGTAGTTCTTTTGACCTCTTTCTCGCGCCAAATCTTGCAACATCTTGCCTTGTGCAAGTGCTTCCGCGAGAGATTGCTCATTAGGATCTGTGACCATCATTCCACCTGGCTTGATGCCCAGTACACTTCCTAATAATCCAACACCACCTGAACGAGGGCGCTTCTTTCGTTCTTCGGCAAGTTGTTCCTGGAACTTCTTACGAGCAACCGCTTCACGTTTGGCAAACTCGGTTGGGATATGTGTGCCTTCGAAAGATTTGAGGGCTTTTCGAACATCGGAATATTGCATTGTGGGAATGTATTCAAGGAATGGGATAAGAGAGATTAGCTCTTTGTCCTTGACGTCTCCTTCCCATGGTTTTAGGATGATTGCATTTTCGGGTTGTCTCTTCGCATGGGACGCCTTGGTGTCGATCAAGATAACCTTTGAGAGATCGCGGTTTAGATAAGAAAGATCCTGTTCTATGTCAGCAGAGATATTTTTAAGACACTGGGCTAAATTTTCATACCTTGATATATTCTCCCTTCTCGTAAAGCGTCGCCTCACGGAATAGTGGCCATGTAATAATATGGTATGGGTCGAATTTGCGAATAACTGGTTCAGCTAATGCCATCGGTTGTGTTGTAAAAATAACCAGTTCATAGTATTGACTCAAGTATCTCAGGAAATAATCCACGCCGGGTCTCTTCGCAATCCTCCAACCATGTTCTCGAGTCCATTCACTATGTATCAGGAGATCTTCCATACTCAAAACCAAGGTATAAGGGCGCTCGAACATGGGATGAGGGTCGGGTAGTAATTTAGGGAAAGCGGGCTCATTGTAATAGTTGAGCTGATCTCCAGTTCGTGCCTTTGCACGATTCCACATTCCACTGAGTGACCAGCCAGATGGAGCATCTGCCGAGTGCTGTTGTTCTTCCTCTTCGGTTTCCCAATTTCTACCCAAGTATATGGTACCGCCCACAGCGAATATTGCGAAACTGAGGTACATGTAGTTGGCGAGCTTGTTGCGTTTTCGTTCGGTGGATGAGACATATGCGGAGGCTGGTAGTTCCCCGCGGCCCCGTCCACCCCCACTACCACTTTGAGCTTCATCCGGATCTACAGCTTCTGTAAGATTCAATGGTGATGCTTTTGATGATCTACCAGCCAACTCGTATTCTAAAGTAGATGGAATGCCTTGTGTAAGATCAGGAAGTGGTTTTTGCTCTGAGGATGCTTGTGCTGGGTTGATGGCAGAGGGGGATGTCGATTGTGGGGCTGTATTTTCGGAGGGCGAAGCTGTACTAAATTCATCTTGCTTCTCGGAGAAGTCTTGAGCTTCCCCATTTCTTGCTCCAGGGTTTGGTACGCCGGCACCTTCACCTTGCGATTGGGGCGCAGTGTTTCTCTCTGGTGAGGCATTCTTGCTTATTTCATCTTGAGCTTCGGAGAAGTCTGGGTTACCAGATTTGTTGCTGCTTTGTCCAGCTTTTGATGCATTAAAAGTAGCTTGTGCCCCCGCAGGCGACGTTGGTTTCACCGCAGCTGGTGATCGAGTGGAATCTGTAGGCTTTTTGGTTTGGTTTGGTCGACTGTTCTTCGCCATCGACCTAGCCCATACCGTCGATGATGCTATCCGAAGATTCGTGGGAGTGGCTCTAAGTGCGGGCGTCTGTAACGACCTCCCAATAGCTCGCGACAACATCTTGAGCAGCGAAGATGAAAACTATTGGGAAGAAACCCAATCAAGAAATGAAGAAAAAAAGGCAAAACCAAGGCGCATCTATGGATTGATGTGCTTCGTTCACACCAGCTTGGAAGAAATCGTTCTCAATCCTCAATCCTCATAACCTGTTACCTCACCTTGTCCCCTCACAAATAATTTTGCGCACTCGGCTCGGCGCCGTTAAAAGCAACTAAACCATATCGATACTAGTCACAGTGCGACCAAAGCTTCCCCGCTACAAAACCATCTTCCCAGATTCTCGCCTTCTGCTTTTCTTTCTTCTTTTCTTCCATAAAGTTGATCACTCAGTGGACAGAAATTTATACTCGTCGCAGCCTACAAAACCCGTGGACATCGAGTTGAACAAACTGAGGAGAACAAACAATGACACTTTCAAGAATTGGATGCTAAGCCGGTGCTTGAAAAAGCACCGGCTTCTAGAGCAACTTCAGTCCCGTGGTGTCATGATATCCTCAAAGACATACCTCGATTCTTCAAATCTTCGTCTTGACTCTCAATTGTCTACTTGATTTTGGTAGCTAAGCACTTCTTTTCTTGTTTCATAGTTAACAAATCATATAATCGTTAATTCCATCCCTCGCTCATCGAACCTGCGCGAAATATCAATCTGTGACCTTTGACTTAGTGCAGACAAATCGGAAGAAACCGCTCGTGTGCTCAACAGATAAACCCACATCTGGGACAACAATCATCCTTCTCCTTTCTCTTAAACGCAATCATGGCGCCCAGGACGAAATCATCGGCTTCTTCGAGTACAAAAGCTATGCCTCCGCCCAAGCGGGATAAAAAGAGCACAATTGTCAGCGCCGTCGCATCTGGCTCGACCATTCCGCCCTCATCCATCTTGCCACCCTCTCTGAACACAGCCCTGGCACACGATACGAAATCCGCCAACTGGAGCGCAAAAGCCATCCCTTTGTCCTTACGCAACAAATCCCACACAATCATCAGCGCCCCGGTATCTGGCTCAACCACTCCAGCCTCATCCGCCTACCCCTCGGCATATCCCTCCGATGCCGAAGACATCGTCGCGACAGCACGCACGTCTACCAAGCAACCGCTATTTCCCTTCCTATCCCTTCCATCAGAGCTGCGAACTAAAATTTACGACTTGATCTTTTTGCCCGTACCTTCAGTCCTCGATCTCGACCCCACAACCTTCTCGATTATCCACCGAACAAAAGTCCTCTCTCTGTTCTCTGTGTCCCGCCAAATTTACCATGAAGCTTCCCATCGTTTCTTCTCCACCCATACTGTTAGAATTTTCCCTATCCACCCTGGTCGCTATTTCAAAACAAAGAAGCCATTATTGGCGCGTTTGCCAAGTCATTATCGCTCCAGTATTAGCACATTGGAACTTCGACTTGGGCCAGGATGGAACAATCCTCCGAGAGGATGGATTGTTAGTTCCATACTTGGATTGAAAGATTGCACAAACGTGAAAGTGTTAAAAATATTCGTTGAATGCGACCCGAGCGATGCTATTTTTCAGGGATTCCGTGCAAGCGATGGATTTTATGAAGGATTCTGCAGAGATCTACTAGAAGGCGTATTACAGGAGGTAAAAGGCATCGAGAAGGTAGAATTTGATGCTTGGAGCTCTGTGAAAAAGAGTGGCGATATGATGATGGGGCTTCGAGAGGTAGTGGATGGACATAAGAAAGTCGTAGGATGGGGACCGGAGAGGGGATGGGCAGCCAGTGGAGGTACTGATCCAGGTGATAGGATCTGGTTGGATGCTGTTATCATGCATGGGATGGGAAGGGCGAGGTCGTTGATGTGATATCGCCACCTGACTTTGCACACTACTCTTTTTTCAGATCACGCAAATCTGCAAGCTTTGTATATCACTCTTGCATTTACATTGGCAGCTCATGAGGTTGTACTGTAAACGTACTCATTGGTTGGAAGGAAGGATACCGAAATGGTGAGGACTAAATACGTATCAAGATGGCATTTCTCATATCAGCCCACTCTTCTTCATATTTATGTACATATTTTCTGACAAAATCTCACCTTACTTTGCTAAATACTTATACCGCACTAAGTAGTGTGCTCAACCCAATTATGTTATATTGAAGCTTGAACGATCTAGTGAGGGCAGGATAACTAGAAGACCCATGCACTTCCTATCTATGTATGCAATTACGGTCTCTATGTGTGTACGATGTATGAATTTTCGTGAATCCTATTGACCTTCCCCTCCCAACAATGTAAATTAGCACACAACCAACCAACCAACCAACCAAACAGCAGTAGTGATGTGACCATTCTCAGATCTACCATTCCCCCATTTTTCAATCCGCCTCCTGAGACTCGATTATCTCTTCGCTCCGTCACCCATACAGGTTAAATAATCTCAGCCCTACACTAAATCCAGCACCTCATTCACCCCTCCCCGCTGCGTTAGAATGTGTTGTGTTTTTTCAGAACCGCTTACGCCCCTCCTCACACGTGTCGTTCTAGACCTGCGAACACGACATGATCACTGTTACTGGAAAGATAAGAATTCATGACGGGAGCGTCGCTCTTGATATTGGGGGTTTACAAGCTCCGCCAGGATCGGGATGGCTGGCTGGCTGGCTTGGGTGAAAGCTGTGTCATGGCAATACCCAAGTGGTGGGAGCGGAGAGTGGAGGGAGCTTATATTATACTACAGCCACAGTGTGTATGTGTGTGAGAGAGGGAGAGAGAAGAGTCCGGTACCAAGTTGCAGGCTATTGAGCAGTGCTGTTGGTGGACTGAGGGGTTTAGCATTGCTGGAGACGAACAGTGCTGGAATTGAGAAGGGTAGCGAGGATATGTATTCATAGGGGTAGGAGTAGTTGGATGTTAAAGTTCAGAGGGGCTAGAGAAATGCGGGTTCCCAGACGTGCTGCGGAGTGAACTTTGGGATCATCTTCAGCTGGTCCCTTGAATATAAAATAATGTTATATCAAAAATGATTATCACAATTGAATTATCATGAATGAGACTCGTTTGCGATGGCTGAACCTCATGACGGTTCGTTACCTCATTGCTTTGGGTAGCTATTTGCCTTTAGAGTGCTATTCTGAATACATCGAAATTGGATTGGTAGTATAGAATACTTGTCATTTTTAAGTCCTAATCAACTAAAATTGAAAGAAAAGAGAGGATCGGGAAAAAAGGAAAGTGTAATATGGGGTAAAGAATGCGAATTGTATTCTAGAAAAGGTATCATAGTCCCAACTTTCGACATCACCCAACCCCAAGCCATACCGTTTCTTATATTTCTATCACATCATAATCCAAGCCGATCAGCAACCCCCACCACCACATCCACCTCCCCCTCCGCCTCCTCCCCCTCCACATCCGCCACCACCACCTCCTCCCCCGCCTCCACAACTTCCTCCAACCCCTGCTCCACCACCACACCCCCCTCCACCTCCACAACCTCCAGCACCACCACATCCTCCAGCTGCCACTCCTCCCCCACAAGTCCCCTGGCAACAATTTCCCGCCATACCCGCCCCAACCGGCATACACCCCGGATCACCCGCATAATAGACTGGCCCACCACCTGGATAAACGGGTGCCACCCACGGACCATACATCGGATAAGGATAGCCCCAGTACATTGCATAGTACTCATCTCTCTTCGGCGCGCTCCTGCCTTTAGCTTTTGCTCTTGCACATGCACGATCGTATGCTTTGTCTAGCTCCGCTTTACGTTTGAGTCTCTGTCGATCAAAGACGCGGGCACGGATATCTGATTCTTCGACGCGGACAGCGGAATGGGCGCTTATGTGAGCGGAGTTGGATGGCGGACAGAGTTTGGCGGCGCCGGAGGCGTAGAAGTCATCGAGGACTTTTTCGTGCTTTGATGTGCCGAAGATGCGCGAGGAGCTATCAATATGCTTGGAGCGGATGGCTGAAGATGGATGTTAGTTCAGATCGTCAATGATAGCGCGAGAGGCGGGATGAGAGTATTTAATTACCTTCGCAGTACCAGCATGTGCACTCGGAGTACACTTCTCTATAATACTTTTCATATGTCTTGCTTGTCCATTCAAAACTGGTAGATAGAGTATCTTCTTCCATCTTGTCATCGTGATCAATAAATTTCTTACATTCTTGAAATGTATATTCGTAATATTGCTTTGGAGACAGTTGATGCGTATGCCAAGCCAAGTCAACGTCTAGAGTTGGGACGCAAACGTGTAGGGGATTGAGTTTCATTATTCCAATAAACCTCTCGTATTTGACGAGTAAGCGTTTCATGGTTTGTTGTGCCGCAGGTGAATGAAGCCAATCAATATTGTGCATCTTATCGACAAACACACTTTGACGAATAACAGCGCCTCCAAGTTCAAGGGCAAAGATTGAAGAATTTTCCCAATAATGAGACATCATCTTTCGAATTGCAAGTCGATCACCGCGGTTTGGAGCACCACCAGAAAAGCCGGGCCTGTGGTTGATTCGCCTCATAGATGGTCTATGAGTAAGGACCTTTTCAATCATATCTCTGACATCGGTCATATCCACAGGTTTGCCACCCCTAGGAATCAATTCTAAGATTTTAGATCTCAGTTCCACGATAAATAGACGGTTAGGGAATGTATTCGAGAAGGTGTTTAGCGTTTTAGTATCTGGGCCGTCTGGGGCGCCTGTGCTTGGAGCCAATATGGTGCCTCCCAAAGGATAGTCTCTCATAATCAGGTTTTCGACATCCTTCTTGAATTTAACGACTCGTAGCAAGTTATGATTTATCTCGCCTCCACATTTGTGGCACACATGCGATAGACCTTGGTCACCATAGCCAGTGCCTTTCATCTCCAATAGACTACAATGGTTAGTGATATTTAGTGACAAGCAGGATAAACGACTCACTCCTTGGCTGAAGGCTTCTCGTTTGCATTGCATGTTGTCCACGGAATTTCCAATTTCTGTAAACATCTTGGACAATCAAGAATTTTGGTAAGAGAGTCGTTAGCATTGTTCCATTTATGACCTGTGTTGGTTTCGAATCGAATTTTCGCAGATTCTGGTACTTCATAATTGAAATCCATGTCGATCGCAGAATTGACCGCATGCCATGGCATTCCAGTAGCCCAAAGGTCTTTGAGACCAAACCGGATACAGTCTTCAAGATACTTTCGGGGGTTAAGCATAAATGCATGCCAAATCATAAGTACATCTTAGTTTGCGTCAGTACATCATTGCTGGCCATCCGAGAATAATTTGAACATACCTATGGGTGGCAAGCCTGAGGTGTCCCATGTTTGGGCTACACCCCTCTTTGGGAAGTCCATGAATCCGGGATTCGTGGCCAGCATTTCCTTCTGCACTAATCGTGTAGCGTTTTCTTGCATACAAAGGACTTTGAGCCACCAGTCCTGGAATCTTTCCACTGCTTTTGCGATATACAGAGCCCATCGCTTTTCACGAGTCTTCGTCAATGCTTCATCGCGATTCTCGACATTCTCGCAGCGTGAATCCCAGAGTTCAAATAATCCATCAGTGTATCCAACCTCGTCCTTCAGATTGTGAAATACAGTCAAAAGCTTGAGGTGTGCAAGACATAAGTCGACATCTGGAAATGGCAGGTTATCCTGCTTAGATATCTTGAGATTCGCAAATGCAGCGTTTAAGAGATCTGCGGAAGAAGTGTCGAGAGCTGCGGGAGCTGCGTAGTCTGAAGGCGCTTCATCTTGCGCTTGCACATGTTGTGAGGTTGTATGGTTGTCAGAAGAGTGCTCCTCTGTTTCCTTGCTATGTAGGGAGAGTTTCTCTAACAGTGTCATGGTGATGAAAGCTTAAGTCATTGAGAAGAAAGTTGGTTCGATCAAGACATATGGGTTATCGAGGTTGTGTAACCGAGTCAAAAGTCGATGAAGATGCCAGAAATGCTACGTGGAGTTCAAAGGATTATATATGCACTGGTCGTTGTACATTCAGTCAAGCCATTTGAAGAGTGTGGGTAAATGGTGACTTGAGCTGTCATGAGGCTGAGTCGTGTTAAGCCTGGAGGCTGCAACATTTAGTTCTGGAAGAGAGGATACGATAGCAGGAAGGTCGGGAAGGGGTAGGGCCGAGGAAGCGAGAGTCTTACCTAGAAGCCCTTTGGAAGCTTGATGGAAGGAATTAGCCTTGCCTGAAGTGAGCCAAGTCAAGTTGTAAGACAAGCCTTGTCAAAATGCGACTTTAAGCTTTTCAATTGCTTGTCAGCTGCAGATGATGCTTGCAGAAGCTTGAACTGGCGATATCAAGGAGAAAGGACATGGAAGAGCACGTTTTCCGTCCATCAAACAGGCCGCAGTCAACCGACAAGAGCCACCAGGAATGTAGTTGTCGCCCTTCGACTCGTGGCGTTGCACTGCACAAAGCCTGTGCCACCACGATTGAGAAACGTGGATGATGTTAAGAGAGGCTTTGTCGTCACGTTCGCAGCTCGAGATACCCTTGCGCTTTGGCTTTGGCGCAGATGTACTTCGCTTCGTAGTTTGCGGGGCGAAGCCTGGATCACCTGAGTCGTGGTCGCCCGGGAATATGCCTCGGAACTTGCCATCCCCACATTCCCGTCAGCTCATCACGTGCACCAAGAAGCCAGCGGAGATCTCCGCCAAGGACCCTTGGGATCGGTGCTCGGTGCCAAATTTAGCATTCGCCGTTTCCCCCAACTCTCGAATTTCCCTTTTGAGCACAAGGGGCAGAAATTCTGTTCTTTTCACCTCCTTATACATTTTTGATCTTCCAATATCCGCCAACCTACTCAATCCTTCAATACGTCGCTCTTTACACTAGCACTCTCTACAGCACAGTTTTTCAAACGTTGTGCCGTGCTCAAATGCAGCCTTCTACATGTTCTTAGTCTCCGCGCTTCGTTATGCACTTTTTGTTCTTGTGCCTCTCTCCCTAGGTTTCACTTCCTACCTATATCTATATCCTGCTTTCCATCTGTGTGCATTTCCTGCTCCCGAACATGACCCCTCGTCGGCATACGTCAATACTTTACGTCAACATGCTCTGCCCAGCTTGTATGATGCTTCGAAGGTAGCACCATTCAGGCTCCTGGCTTTGGGAGACCCTCAGCTTGAGGGAGATTCTTCGATAGGATACATTGAATCTACTACTTTACCGAATCTGCGGAAGTTTTTCCAAGATGCTTTGCTTCTCGATGGAACGGAACATACTCTCCTCCAGCGTGTCCGCCATAGCCTGCACGACGTTGTAGATTTTTGGCTTGATGATATCCCCAAAGCTTTGGAAGTCTACCGTAAGCGATTCGATCATGTCGGTAACGATTACTATCTTGGCCACATTTATCGAACTTTGCATTGGTGGCTAGATCCTACACATGTTACTGTACTTGGGGACCTGGTTGGCAGCCAATGGATCGACGAGGAGGAGTTTGAGGCTAGGGGAAGGAGGTTTTGGAAAAGGGTCTTCAGATATGGAGAAAGAATTCCAGATGAAATCATGTCAGACCCTTCCGAGGACTTCAGTAACACGAAGCTACTCGGGGACGACGCTGCTGCTTGGAAGAAGAGGATCATAAATGTGGCAGGTAATCATGATGTTGGATATGCTGGGGATCTATCGAAAGACCGCCTAGTTCGATTCGAACGTGTTTTCGGAAAGCCAAATTACGAGCTGCGATTTCAGCTACCACTCGATCGCACACCCTTAAATGCGACTCCCGAAGTGTCAGAGGTCGATACGAAGGAAACACCAGAAATTCGAATCATGGTCCTTAACGATATGAATCTCGACACACCGGTATCCGATAAAGAGCTTCAAGACGAAACCTACAAATTTCTGAATGACATCATCAGCACTTCCCATGCCGTTGAACGGCCTGCGCTCTTCACCCTCGTCCTCACACACATTCCTCTCTATAAAGATGCAGGCATTTGTGTCGACGGTCCATTCTTCAACTTTTTCGATGGTGAATTCGAGAACGGAGTAAAAGAACAAAACCACCTCTCTCGTGATGCCTCCAAGGGTATGCTAGAGGGTATATTCGGTATGAGCGGTAGTTCCGAAGCCCCCAGGAAAGGCATGGGCAGACACGGCATCGTCCTCACCGGCCACGATCACGAAGGCTGCGACAGCTATCACCACATCAATCAAAGTCTGCCGTCCGAAGAACAGGAATGGAAGGCAAACCGCTACGTGGATGTCAAACACCTTGATGGTCAGGAGGGAATCCCTGGGCTGCGTGAGATCACGGTGAGGAGTATGATGGGGGATTTTGCGGGGAATGCGGGATTGTTGAGTTTGTGGTTTGATAGGGAGAAATGGGAGTGGGAGTATGAGTTTGTGAATTGTGGGTTGGGCACGCAGCATATTTGGTGGTTTGTGCATATTTTGGATTTGATTACAGTGCTGGTGGCAGTGAGTTATGCGGTAGGGTTTGGAGTGGATAGGGTGATGGGAGGTTTAGGTGTGCAGGGGAAAGGATCGAACAAAAAAACAAAGAAGAGAGTTACATTTGAGATGGATAGCGTTGATGAGGATGGGAAGAATAAGGCGGTGAATGTGAATGAGATTTCACATGGGGATGTGAAAAGCGTAAAGCTCTCAGGTTGATATTTTGAGTTTTGTGTAGAATACCCAGGATAAGTACAGCGATCTACAGGTACAGATAAATATAGAGGATAGGAATATCAAGACGCAGAGGGTCAACTACTGGTCATTCAACTTTACTCACAGAAGTCCTGCTGAGACGTTCATGCCACTACTTCCTTTCATCTTCTACTTCCTCTAGACTTTTCCTTAACAAGCGGGATCTTATATCTTCTCATCTCATTTATTCATGCACATTACACATCCAGGGAATGAAAATCAAATGGAATGTGTATCACATAACAACAGTGATGATAAAATACGGCAGGGGTCGTGAATGATCGGCAACGGTAGTCATGATACGCTGTACTGCACAGTTGAAAGGAAGTCAGGTCATTACTTGCGGGATAAGCAGCATGAGCTTGGCTCTCAGGTATAAAGTCAGGACTGTCCGTATTGACGAGTGGGTAGACTCCTGATTCTTTGCCTCTTCCAGATAGTTTTTGGGGATTTAGATCTTGGAGAACATGGTACTTATATAAACGTGAAGGGGTGAGTGATCTCTGCGGGTATTATTCACTTCTACAATGCTCTGTATGTGGTCGTTGCACAAGCTTTTAAGTACGTCCATGATTAGGAAGGATATTCACTGGGAAACCGGTATTGTCCTGTGGTGGTTTTGCTGAATCTCCATGAATGCCCACTCTATGCCCAGAGCGGGATATACAATCACTCGCTAAGGCTTCCGCTTTGAAGCACTGACAGCAAGCGAAGCATAGCAAAACCCCATGAAGGGCAAGGGGCGCTTTGGCTGAGTATTTAGTGCTAGAAATCTGTATGCGAAGGAGTTTTGAATATAAAAGCTTCTCACATCACGCCAGATTTGTTTCTAAGAAAACGACAGAAGGCAGAAAGACGGAGAGCTGAGGCTCATACGGCTGGGATTATCATCCATGGGGCTGTTGTGGTACCTCCATGCCACAACGTTGTTTGTTTTCATCGCTGGGGATAGGCTGCGGCGAAACCCCGACGGGTTGGAGCTCCCATGGATGGGTTACTAGCTCTGATGGGGCCCCAATGGATGGGCTGAAAAGTTAAAAACCCGGCGCATGGGGTCCCGCGCCGCAGTCTAGCTGGGGAACTGATTTTGTACGGCAAACTGATGCTGTCGATTTGGTGGAACTGCTACCATTTATCATTCCTTCCGGTATCCTAGTCAATATCATTTGATTCCCACTGATCATTGTCACACTGGCATATACGTCTCGTTTGATTTGAATGTTGTGCTGACTAGTATCCGAGTGTTGGTTATGATTGTGGTAAGTTTTGCCCCCGCTGGTGGTTCCCAAGTCCGTGGCGATGCCTTCCAAATAAATACAGATAGAATTGTTACGCAGATCAGTGTTTGCACCAATTATCTGGACACTTCACCACGCCTAGATATGAGAAGCTATGTAATGGTGTAATACACCCAATACACTGTGCCCTTGGCTGGATTCTCATTACACCTCTCATTATATCCCTCATCATACCTCATTAACATCAAATTAATATATAGATCACGAATTTAATCCTTGAATGATTCATGAGCTTAGCCTACCCAAGTTCTGCAACCTCCCTTCTCCCACTCATCTCCCAAGCCTGATTTCTCCGGTCTCCTATCTCCATGATCGGATGACTTTGCGCCTCCGGCACCGCCACTGCACTTGGAATCCCGGGGCTTGCTTCTTCGGCTGATAATTCCGGTTTCGTATGCGGTTCTACAATCACCTGCTTCGCGGCTTTACGTTTTTTCCGTTGACGCAAGATGAACCATGTCAAGGCTGCTAGAATAGCGATAACCACAACAGCGACAGCAACACAAATTCCGACGATGGCTCCGGTACCAAGATTCGAGTGCGAGCCAGAGGAAGCCATCGTAGCTATGGTAGCTAGTGATGTAGACGAGGAGGAAGAGGAAGACAGGGATGGGGATGTGGCTGTGTTAGCGCCGGAAGTTGTTGGAACACTTGACGAAGTTGTGCTTGATGACGTTGTGGAGGATGAAGTGAAGGAAGAGTATGGTCGTGATGTTGGTGTCGCTATTACCGAGAGAGATGAAGGAGCTGGAGCTTTGAAGACATTGTTACTGAGGCTCGCGCATTTTGTGTCGTTACAACATGTCCATTCCGCGAGTGTCTCGTTATATACGATGCCGAGCGAGCCACCTCCGTTGCTCTCTAGATTGACTGGGAGCTTTGGTTAGTCCAAAGATTGACAATGCGTACTATCATGGTGAATCGAGTTAAGCACATTGCTACGTGCTTGAGAAAACTTACGGCATTCTTTATTGCAAGCCGATGAGGTATAGGTAGGATCATTGCAATACCCCAAATAATCTTCACGTGTTTCCGCAAGTCAGCAACCGGACTGTATAACCCGGACTCCATAACCCGGACTCCTACTGTAGCGTGAGCTCTAAAACTTACATTCAGCCTCCACCGACAAATCAGCAGTTGAAGCCTTACATATGTTGTTTCCAACACACGTATCAAACTGATAGCAGCATGTTAAGAAGTCCTACATACATGAAGTCAGCATATGCTTCGTCGGAAGAGGCTCGAACTAGGCGTGGCTTCGGTGACAGAATTGATTCTCTCATCATACGTACAGAAGTGCTGTTAACTGTACCGCATGGGAAAAACCCATTCTGACGCACCAAGGTCTCTACACCGCCATTGAAATATGCGTAGCAATTTTGGGTAAATTTGTCGGCCATTATATAAATATATATGCGTGTGAAGAAGCAAGGATGAACTGCAGTTTTTGCTCCGAGACGTTACACGCCGCGACAGAAAGAGAAAATCGATGGAGAAAAGACGTGAAGAAATCCAACTTCATTGCTCTAAGTTAAGCTTACTGTAATTTCGTCTACGCTGTTGTACGTAGATCTGCGATGGCGCCGCATCGTGGTAGGAGGGGCCTCGCGGTGTGCCGTGCCTCTTTGCCCCTTTTTTGAATATGCCAAGCAGCGGGGGGGCTGTTCCAGCTGGTCGTCGTTGAAACTTTTAGTAATTTATGGTTAAAGATGGATGAGCCTCCTCCAATCAGCTCTAAGTATAACGAATATCCTTACTGCAGTGCAGGGCTGTGAAATTGCAGGCACGATCTAAGGATTGCCATGACCGGGGTCTTATACTCTGTCCGGGAAAATATGATTTTTGCCGCACTTACTACTCGTATACTGCCACAACGCCAGCATAGGGCTGTAACATCATGCGATGAACGAGCCAAAACGCATTCGGGGATGCGCTCGCCGCTTGTCACCTCACTCTCTAGAGGATTGTTCGCGGAAGTCGCCATGGCCAGTTATAAAATGGACAAGGGGCCGAGTGTGGTTACACACTCCACCGATCAAGGTACAAGTGCACTTAATATATCCTAGGCGGTTACTTTTTCCGCCATGGCGATGGGAGTTGTTAACAACTGACACGATCGACTTTCCGTCGTGTTGAAGTTTCTGCGTTCATGAAGCTATATGCCATCAGTCATTATGCGCCACCTCATTGAAATCTTTATCATTTTGGTGCACTCGCGAGTGGTGTTCACACTCTGTTATAGCTTTGATAAAAAGGTACAATCCAATTATCTGCCATGTAACACCTCTGCTCCGGTTAGCATGTGCTGCAACAATCGTGCAAATTGCGGCACGGGAGCCCAGCTTGGGCTATGTGTCCATATGAACCAAATAGACAGAGGATTTTGCACAGATCAAACATGGCAGTCGTCGTCGTGCCTGAAGCTATGCTTATCTGGCAATAAAGGTAATCTGGTGACGTCGTAGAAAAGATTTGGGCATACATTTTAACCTTGAGAATGTAGGAAACGCTTCGAAGATTACAGCTTGTTCAAATGGAAGCTTTTGCTGCGGCACCAACGCACAAGATTGCTGTGAAGCAAACAAAGGGAGCTTTATCGTGAACGGCCAGGTCGCGGACTCGCCCGCATCATCCGATCCAACAAAGAAAGGTCTTTCGACAACCACAAGCCGAGTAATAGGAATATCGGTTGGTATAGTGCTTGGTGCTGTGGCAGTTCTCGCAGCATTGATATTTTTTTGGAGAAAAAGGAAGACGAAACAGATACCTTACGAAGCAAATTCAAAGGAAATTCGAATGTCTTCGACTCACGCCAATTCCGAGCCGGTACGAGCAGAGCTGGATGCTCAAGAGCAAGCAGAGCTAGATGCTCAGGAAACTTTACTGCGAAGAGGCGTTGCGAGCCAGCTTACCCCCGTTGAAATGCCCTGAAGTGTAGCCATTAGATAAGTGGTATGTTGCCGTCGTGCCCGATCACAACTCCAGCGAACTCTTCAGTGATAGCGAAAAAATGAAATAAGTCGATCATATTGAGTGTTCACGCTAACTGAGAATACAGTTCCAAACAATACATTGAACATGTAACTCCTTGCAAAACATGTCTTCCTATGAAAGTCTACAGATATTGTTGCCGCATCTGAGCTTTCAGTATAATGAAATGCCCATATCACTGCTTCACGATACACTACCACTTCTCGAATAATGAAAATTCCACACTCCCTCAGGTCAACTCGTGTATTCGTACCTCGTTCAGCCTCCATCAGTAGTAAGACTTTACTGCCTAACGACTGACTGATCTCATTATAGTAAAGTCGGGAAAGAGTCAGTATTCTCATATAGCTGTAGTAGCGGTGTCTTATCCATCGTAACAGCAGCGCTAAGAGCTGTGAGCGCAGAATACCAGATGTGTTTTCACTGCCTTATCACCACTGCTCTTGGCATCCTCGGTCTCCTTAGTCGGAATGCGATCGTTCAAAGCTTTACGTCGCTTGATGCTTTGTTTGTGATGATTTAGACGATTAGATGAAGCGACTTCAGATTTTGGCTGCTCATTGATTTCCATTTCAACTATGAGACACCCATCAACTCGACGTTCAACTCGCTCAGGAGGAAAATCCGGTGGTTACTCGCCACGCTCAATTGCAGTTGGAAATTATGAAATTGGAACTGCTGCGACAGTCGATGCAGTGAAGTCACTGCCAGCTAGAACTACTGAGGTTCCATAGACGAGGAAGAGGAATTATAGCGAAAGGGCAGGAGTGCATGCTGTGGGATTTTTAAGGAAAGTTCAGAAACCTTTCTGGAATGGAGGTGACATTTAAACTTAATGATTGGTGGTGTTACAATATCTATTCTAGGGCTTGAAGCTGGAGACTTGGATTGATAGCCTTGTTGTTTTAATCACAATAGCTATACTCAATTCATTAAAATTACATCAAACGTACTGACAACCAATTTCTAATCACCCACTTGCAGTTGCCGACGCGATACCTTTCTCTAGCCATATCCGCAACTATTATCTTCACACTCATAATCAGTGATGGGACTAGTATTTTCAGTATTTTGTATACCCCCCACTACAGTGAGACATATTAGATTCTTGAGGAAATACCACTGCTCATATAGGCCTATTCCAACATAGCCTCCTCCTTCAGGACTATATTCATCCTTCAAGCCTATATTGACCTATTAGGCCTCAACATGTAGAACGAACAGATACCAGACGTTGAACCAAGCTGGTGACACTTGTGTTGTTGTGCTAGTAAGGGGTAGTGAATTGTGGTCGCCTCTATTCCGAGATCCAACCAGACTCGTGTCGGGTGAGGCGATCGTGTACTAGCTGAACACTTCTTCGTCAAAGCTCGTACCTTGCACATCGGAGAACTTGTCTTTCATTTTGTTCTACGAAAAACCAAGCAAAGTTAGACTAATATACATCTGTGAATTTGTGCTCCGTGAGCTCCACACTTTACTAGGTCTATTTTATGTCGAAGCGCTTGACAAGACATCTGATTCGCCTCCGAATATCATTCATATTCTTAGTTATCGGTGTGTTTCTTATTGACTTTACACTAGAATCACCGGTGGTAGTACGTGTATCTGTCACAAGAGATTTAGCGTACCCCGCATCGCAAGGGCCCGAGATTCAAGTAGCACTACGAGATAGCATCCGTTTGTGGAATGCAGTGGACGGTATGAGGTAACACCCATTCTGAACGACCAAATAACGAAATCAGTGCATATTATTGCACAATGCAAGGGCAAAATGAAAATTCCAGGCGAGTTTCTTGACCGAAAAGCAGGAGTGTTCTTGCTGCTCTGATATATTCACGTTTCTTAGTCCGAAATACGTAATCTTACGTAGGGTATGAAAGGCTCTAGATACCCTGTTATACACTCAACTGAGGAGAAACCGATCGGCATTATGATACTAGGCAATGTAAAGTATTACTAAAGCCAGCGGATGGTTTGAGAAGAGACGTTCGGCTTCGTCACATCTTGATTGAGGTTGATCGTGGAGCTGTAGTGTCATTTTGGACAAGCACCCGAAATTCGTGTCACTTTCTACTGTAAAAGGGACTATGTGTGATATTACATAGCATAAATGCAATATCATAACGCGTCCTAAAATATGCTGTATCATACATGTGTATAACTGAGATCGATACAGATTTCCACTTGCCTGAATCAAAAAGTTTCTGCGACCAGCTCAGAAGTTTGCGTAACGTCGTATTAAGCTAGAGAACTGAAAAACAAATCTATTGGCACAACAAGTGGTGTATCATGTGTCACTGTTGGGAAAAAAGTGCCGGAGGGCAGAGCAACAACTTGAAAAGGAAGAAAGATCTCGGACAAGGCAACAAACGGAAAAGGCATAAATATCAAACCTGTATCCGTCTAATTTTGCTTCCCCAACTCATTTCTATCATCTCCACAAACACAATACATCTCTATTCTAAATTCCAATCGTTCTCTTCGTAAAAAGCTCACTATGGCAACAGAACCTACAGACGTAGCTGAGACCACAACTACGGTCCAAGTTCAACCTGAGCCTACCAATGATAAAATTTATTTTGAGGCTAATTTCGTAGGAACTGTTTGGGTATGTCAAAGACTCAGTTCCTCCTTAAGCCACAATCTTCTCTTGAAATTAATATGCAAAAAAGGTCAAATGGGGTGTCAAAGACGGTTTAGATCGCATTCATGAATCATATATTGACATCAACTACTCTCTCAATGGTTCCCCGTAATATGGTGGTGATAATATGGTGGGGAAACTTACTTTACTTTGGGGAATCATATCCTACATCAACCACAATTCACATTTTGGTACATAACCCCATCAAAGTATATCGGTATTCAATTATGGGATAAACTATATACAATCTACATCATGATACTCGCCTGGGCTTGGGGATTCGGAATATGTTAATTATATGGTTGTCCGGCCATCGGTACACAGATAATCGTCTAACCTTAGATCTCGTTCACGCCGTGAACGAGATTGAGCCCCGGACGGACCACACCTTATTTTCACCATACAAAAAAAAAACTCGTTCACGGCGTGAACGAGGAAGAATAAGGTTAGGGATCAGCAGGATCTTAGGAAAGTATTGGGAGCACCAGCTCCCGCATTAAAAGCAGCAAAATTCATGAGAAACACTGGGCTTCTTGGGCAATTCGAAGCTATTCCACAGACACTGTAATCACAAACTATGCACTGGGAATCATTTAGGGTACAGTGAACCAAAACTCGGACTGAAATGGGGAAGCGAAGTGGAGGGGATGAGATGCTGGAACCGTGACAGCCAAGGTATAGGAAGTAAATGGAGTGTAAATACGAATAGCTACTGGTGGCTAGGTGATCATGCACCAACTACAGTGCCGTATGAGCGACCTTCGGTCGCTGGGATCGGTCTATGAATAAATCAATCAGTCAATCAATCAATCAATCAATCAATCAATCTCTTATATATAAAGCTCTACAAGCTCCCACTTAGATTTGCTCTTCAGTTAGAAATTCTAAGGTCTACGATTCTTTTGCACGATGTACGTCACAATTTAAATGATTGAACTTTAAGAATTAACCTCACCTTTAAGATTTTGAAATTCAAATATTCTATTTATTTTGGGAATAATCTCAAATTCCAGGAAAACTAGCGGATACTTTGGAAATCTATCGATGGACTAATTATCCACAGTTTTACTATGTCCATTTTCAATTACCCGCTCTGTAACGGATTAATCCGCGGATTGTCTTGGCAGTACCATGGGGCTCTACGGTTAACCGTTTGCGCAGCCTATAAAAGATCAGCCCCACCTTGCGCCGGTTCTGAGAACCTGTGGCGCAGTCATAACTGCGACCTGCCCGATCACTGCCCGATCACTGTCAGTGGAACCCAGCCGCCCAAGGCTAGGAGGCAACGACGAATTATCTCTCACCGAGAACCTCATCCACGATAATCCGCCACTACGTAGGAAATCGGCATCTTTTTTCTAGTGAAGGAGACTCCATTCTTAAGTGCTGAGCTGGGATAAGAGCTACGCATTAGAGTGCAACCTTGGAGGAAGAGCGCTATGCTTTTCAATGATATTCCTTTGGACTATACAAAATGAATGCTGGCTATGACGTGGGGAGAGCAGCCGTGGCCGCTATGCGACCTAGAAATTTAATGCATCTGTCCCGAGGCGGCTTTCACCTCTGTGCCCACTGCCGCCAAATTAACGTGCAGACACTTACTGCTCCCGGAGGTTACCAGCACTATGCTCAACCATCTGACATGATGAAGAGCTCCGAGCACTGTCCGCTTTGCGAGCGTTTCGTATTGCGTCCGCAAGGTGTGCTACACGGGGGGAATCATGAAGCCGCAACGGGCCGCTTGTCTTGTTCACTTGTTCGCGAGGATGGTCTTAATCGTCTGCAACTCTCCACAGAGACTTCGCATCCCCAAAGCTTAAGAAATGGCAGACTTGTTTCGTTAGCTGTATTCACCAACGAAGGTAAGTTATGGGCAACAAGCCATGTTTGCAGTTGACCGTGCATACTGATATGGAGAAGGTGACCCTGCTGCAGGCTATGGTGTAGCAGTGCGGAGACGATTAAGCAATACTCATTCAGCATCATCTGCTACACTTACCAGAGAATGGTTGAGGACGTGTCGGGAGCAACATAGATGCTCATATTGGGTTAACTCTTGTCGCAGAGCAGATCCCTTACATCAGCAACCTTCACGCTTACTTGACCTACGATCATTCGGTGATGATTCTTTGGATGTGAGAATAGTTCAGATTGTGGAGGCCTCCGAATATGTCGCTTTAAGTCATTGTTGGGGCCCTGTCCATAATCGCCCTTGTGTATTAACATGCAATAACCTAGCAGAATGGACTTGTCGGCTTGCGTTCCAAATCCTCCCTCTAACATTTCAAGACGCTATCAAAATTACTCGAGGACTGGGATTCAGATACCTTTGGATCGATGCTCTGTGCATCTTGCAGGACTGTGAAGAAGATTGGGACACTGAAGGTTCTAAGATGGAGGCGATATTCAGCAACTGTGCCCTATGTATCTCTGCTACGTCTGGTGTTGATAGTACATCGGGCTGCTTCACGACGAACTCTACCGGGCGCCAAAGTATTGAACCGCATCTTATAGACATCACTAGCATACTTACAACAGGCGAGACAAGTACTCTCGTTGTATACTGCGACCAGCCAATTAGAGATGGGGGTAGCAGTCAATACTTACCTGGCGCAATCAGGAACTCGCCAATTGTGACCCGTGGTTGGACGCTCCAAGAGAGGATTCTTCCGTCTCGCATTTTACATTTTACTTCAGAGCAACTGATATGGGAGTGTGGAGATGGGTTTGAATCAGAGGATGGGCTTGAATCATGGGCTCAAAGCGTTGAGCGGTGCGCACTTGGAAGCGGCCCTATGCTTGCCCGGGAGCTAGCCAACGTAGGACGGATTGATAGTCCATTTGGCACCATATATAGATGGTATACAATAATCGACGAAGACTATTCCAAGCGTCGACTTTCTTTCGCGAAAGATAAACTTGCGGCTATATCTGGTCTGGCCCGGTTGGTTGCTAGAAACACCGGGTCCCGCTACATCGCCGGTTTGTGGGAATTTGGGCTATGCTATGGTCTTTGTTGGGTTGTGAATGCACCAGCGCCATTGACCATAGAACCAGAAAACTACCGATCGCCATCATTTTCGTGGGCGGCCACTAATTCGAAAGTTTCTTGGCTACCCGGAATTTTCGATCTCAACCGCGGGCCGCCTTCGTCACTGTTCACTCTCCTAGGCTGGCAATGTGTGCTTTCGACGAGCGATCAATATGGCCGTATCTCGCAATGTGCTCTCAAGATCACTGGTCAGTGTATGAAAGTCGTGGTTAGACCATCGCCTGCAGAGCCCTGGCCGAACGATTCCAATGCTATTTTGGGAGACGATCGGAACGGCAAAGCCTGGATGGATGTGTACCCTATGCAAGAGGAGCAGATGTTGGCAATCCTGGTATGCAATCTTCAAGAGGAACTTCCCGGTTCGGAGGCCTGGAATACATACGCACTTCTACTCAAACCGATCCAACAAGGAAGGGCAATATTCAAAAGGGCGGGGCTAGCATACCTTTTCGACGAGGAGTTTACAAATTGTCCTAGCAAGACCATAATTTTAGTCTAATATGTAGGGAATATCGTTGAGGGATATTGACTCAAAATTGTGGTTTATAAGTATTATTAAAGCAATTTCGATAGACTGGCTTTAAAAGTATATTATTGTTACGACAGCTAACATGTGACCAGGGGGCCTTAGGCTCAATGACTAGTTAGTCATAGTAGAACCCCTGGAAGGAAGTCATATGATCCGACTGTCCCACCAGGTCCCATCAGTCTTATCGCGGTGGGGGGAAAAAACACACAAGTAGCGAGAACAAAATTTTTGAATTTGAATAACGAAAACCATATATAGCAGTTCTCCTTTTGGCCAGTTGAGAAGCCTGAGCTTGTACGTATTGCCCAGTATAATATAGGCATTATATTAATACTATAGCCTCAAGTGACAGTATGGCCCACCGACCTCCACGAGTATGCCATATACCTTAGTAATTACCTTAGGAAAGCACTGGCCTGTATTGACTCTGCCGAGAACCAGTTAGTGCCAACGCCAGTAGTCAAGACTATCATCGCAGCCACGAGTGTCCTCATCAAGCTCCAGAATACCCCGGATATGAGCACAATTATAGAAGCCCTCGCAAGTATCCAAAATGATCTCAAAATGATAGCAGATATAGTATAGTCTACAGCAGTAAGAATATAGGAAAACGTAATCACCCACCAACAGATTGCCATACTGAACCAGGAAACCAATCAATTTGTGAAGGCTACTGCTGAAGAGAGAAGAACAACAACTGCTTTTATACAAGAGACAAATAATATCACCAAAGAGATCAATGATAATAAGTAACAAACAATATTATAAAGACTATTTAATCCACATCGTCCTCAAAGGCCTTATATATATCGGTATTAACTAGCAATACCATACCTCTTAGTAAGCCAATCATATTATCTACTCAGACTTCATCATTTGTTCAGGCACAATATGAGATTATTATGAAAACCATAGGTCCAGCTACTGTTGTAAGTCTCCGAGCAAAGAGCCTTAGAAACTTACAGAACCATATTGATCGCGCGATTGAACAGAGTAGAAACGAACGTATCGAAAGGATCCGTGTAGCATCAGCTAACCAATTGAAGAGCGGAGACCTCAGTATCAAGACATCAGGCAGAAACGAGGCGGAGGCATTGAGACAATTTGCAAACGACTGGATGGGTCGGATCGGAAGAGGCGTGTCAATACGGCTCCCTAAATATAGTGTACTTGCGTACAGGATCAGGACAAGCTCGATGGATATGGAGAAATTCGAAGAGATTAGAGCGGAGTTACTTCATGATAATAGACCCTTTATACCGAACGCGGACATCAAATATATCGGATGGCTGTCAA
The DNA here is from genome assembly GCA_001465935.1 of Clarireedia homoeocarpa. Classification (NCBI taxonomy): domain Eukaryota; kingdom Fungi; phylum Ascomycota; class Leotiomycetes; order Helotiales; family Rutstroemiaceae; genus Clarireedia; species Clarireedia homoeocarpa. The sequence continues at coordinate 42,492 of LNKV01000116.1, forward strand.
GGGCTGCGACTACAAAGGCAGCCTCGACTATTATCATTGAATTCACCAACCCAGAAGACGCAAACAAGATCATCGACGAAGGTCTCATATGGCAAGGCGAGGCGTTCCAGTGCGAGAGGTACGACAGACAGTGTCGACTGAAGCAATGCTACAAGTGTCAAAAATACGGCCACATAGGAACCCAGTGCAAAGCGAATACAGCATGTGGCTACTGTGCAGAAAAGCACAACTCGAAAGATTGCCTCACCAATACCGACAAGTTCACCACAAGAAAGTGCGCTGTTTGTAAAGGGGCACATGAAACATGGAACAAGCGGTGCCCAGTCTGGAAGACTGAGCTAAACAAAGTAAAAGCAGCATACGATGCCCGTCAACCGTATCACTTCGTCCCGTCGACGAAAGAGAAGTCAATGAGTGAACAGGTCACCTTAGATGTAACACCGGCGGAATCGGCAGCAATAATCAACGGAAGCCAAAGGGGCAGGCCGAACACCAACTCTACGGGACCATCATTGACACCATCACTATCGCCAAATAGACAGAACGCTAGGAGCAAGTCTCCTACCAAAGGCAGGGCTCCCAAAAGAATCTATACGGGAGCGATGGCAGGCAACACACAAGACGAGAATGGGGATACAATCATGGCCGAGAGCAGCCAAAGACCGCGAAGACCGTATATGCCGTCAAGGAGAGTACTAGAGTCAATCACAACGAACTCACTATATAGTTCTCAATGGAGTACAGAAGACTCATGAACTGTAACAAACACAGCCTAAAAATCCTACAGTACAATGTTATGAGGTCAAGGGACGAGGTCATGGCAACGCTACTTCGTGACCCCAAGATCCAAGAATATGATATTCTAGCTCTCCAAGAGCCATGGAGGAACCCGTTCACCTCAACTACCCACAACCCAATCTCACACTCCTTTCACTTATGCTTCCCAAAAGACAGCAAGGAAGCACCGGCGAGAGTCTGCTTCTTTGTTAATAGAAGGCTTGACCCGAACAGTTGGAGGTTCAAGGAACATACTCGAGATCTTACTACGCTAGACATTACTATACCAACCCCAAATGCAAACAAAATATCGAAGATTGTAATACACAACGTATACAACCCTCCGAGGTCCTCCGACCACCAGGAGAGCTGTTTACCGCACCTTAGAACAGCCCTCACAGCACATGATGGAGAGGAACAGATTACTCTGGGAGACTTCAACCTGCATCATGAGCTCTGGGGGGACCCAACAACTCGGACCGAGCCGGAATCGGATGAACTAATCGATATTATTGAAGAGTTTCAACTAGGTAGCCTCCTGCCAGCTGGTACAGTTACATACGACGACAAAAATGCACAAAGCTGTATAGACCTTTGCTATAGTACTCAAGATCTCGTAGACAGAGTTATCACATGCAACACAGACCCTAGAATGGACCACAACTCTGACCACCTCCTAATTACAATAATGCTAGACCCCAGGAGTATACAACGGCCAGGAATGAACACACGGGATTAGTCCAGGATGGATGAAAAAGAATTCCGAACATATCTGGCACACGAGCTACCAAAAACTCGATGCCCCAAGACAAAGACCGCGTTGGACAGATATGTGGGAGAGGTAGTAGCCGCTATACAGGCTGTTATTAACCATTATATACCACTGAAAAGATGGTCCCCGAGAGTAAGAGCCGGCTGGTCCGCCGAATGTAAGGAAATATAGCTAGAGGCACGAAGGCTCAAGCGCCAAAATAGTCGAGAACACACAGAAGAGAGCTGGGAAGCCTATCGCATAGCCCGAAACCGGAAGGGAAGGGTGATCCGCAGAGCTCTACTCCAAGGTCACCGGGAACAGGTCGAAAGAGCGATGCAAAGTCCAAAGAATATTGTTACGAATGCTTGTTCTTCTGAGTCACGTGGAAGTGGTCAGGAGGCTGAGTACTATCGGTCAGAGACAGAGAGTACTATCGTAGGTTTAACGTTGGCGGTCACACAGGGAATCGATA
>LNKV01000116.1:45140-68385 GCA_001465935.1 Clarireedia homoeocarpa
CCCCCCCCCGGAACCAGATCTTCAGGATATAAACGGAGCCGAATATCGGGACCAGATCCCTTTCCCGGACATAACAGAGAGAGAAGTATACCAAACTATTACTTCAACGCCTCCAATGAAAGCGGCAGGACCCGATGGTATTATAAATCGAGCTCTCCATATTGCTGCTGCCCAAATAGCCCCCCACCTCACAAAAATATTCAATTGGAGCCTACGGCTGGGGTACTGTACAGCACACTTCCGGCATTCAACTACCATAGTCCTCAGAAAACCTGGTAAGGATGACTACACTGCACCCAAAGCGTATCGACCGATAGCCCTACTTAACACTATTGGAAAAGTGATGGACTCGATAATCGCAAAAAGAATCAGCTATGTAACAGAAGTGCACCAACTGTTACCGAGCATCCATATAGGGGGACGCAAAGGGAGATCCACTGACCATGCAATACATATCATTATCGAAAAGATATATGAAGCCTGGAACTCGCCTGATCCGCAGGTGGCAAATCTTCTACTACTCGATGTCACTGGAGCTTTCGATAATGTTTCACATACCAGATTGCTCCACAATCTCCGGAAACGCAGAATAGATGATAAAACCGTCAGATGGATAGCCAGCTTTCTAGCAGACCGGAGCACGGTCATCAGCTTTGATACATTCAGATCAGAAGTTTATAAAACGACTACGGGTATCCCCCAAGGATCTCCGCTATCCCCTATCCTGTACCTATATTACAACGCCGACCTGGTAGAAATCTGTAATTAAGAGCCCAATACTATTGCATCGGGATATATTGATGATACAGCTATTTTGCGATGGGGTAGCGCAACCGAAGAGACTTGCAACGGGTTAACAGAAACCATGCAAAAAGCCAACGAGTGGGCAAAAAGACATGCATCGGTATCCGCACCGAGCAAATTCCAGCTCACTCATCACACAAAAAGACGTCAGGTGGAGGTTGGCCGCCAAGTACAAGTAGATCAGACGGCAGTCCACCCGTCTCCGAGCAGCAAATATATCGGGGTCATACTCGATACAGCGCTAAATTGGAAACATCATATTCAGAATATAATAATGAAAACCTCGAAATCCATCGGCGCCCTAACAAGTCTGGCTAGTTCCACATGGGGAGCAAGTGTCACAGAGCTCAGAAAGATCTACCAAGCGGTCATTATCCCTCAGATGATGTACGGCTGCTCAGCATGGTCCGTGGCCCAAGGGCGCGGAGAAGGCTACACAAAGCAGACCATCGACACTCTTAAAAGACTCCAAGCGAAAGCAGCTAGAATCATCGGAGGTGCATACAAGGCAACATCAGGCCCGGCACTGGATGTAGAGGTTCATCTACTTCCCATCGAGCAACAAATTTGGAAGACGAGCGCCGAGACAGTCAGCAGAATCCTCTCTACCAACAAGATGCCCACCTTAACAGGATTTCACTGCTTTAGAAACAATAGAAGCCGAAGGAGACAGGCACCATACCTGAGTCCTTTGGAACACATCTATAGACGTCTCCACCAGAGCCGAGGCGCCACGATTGAAAAACAAGAGCCTATCCCACCCTACGTTGCACCACCATGGTGGCAAGGACCAAGTATAAGAATAGCTTCAAACGTAGAAACAGCTAAGAAACAGCACAAAGACTTCCTCCAATACTCTTCAAATTGTATACTCATCTACACTGACGGCAGTGGTATCGACAATCAGATAGGAGCTGCAGCAATGTCACCTCTGACAAGATCCACGAAGATGGCATATATGGGGAACAGCGAAACTTCAACGGTTTATGTAGCAGAACTACAAGGTATCAAACTAGCCCTTCATATTGCAGATGAGGATGCAGAGAAAGGGAACAGGAGAGAGAAGGTAGTTATCTTCACAGACAGTCATGCGGCAATCAGAATATTTCAGACACCAAACAATAGATCAGATGCCTACATTGTGGCCGAAGCGATACCACTAATAGACAAGCTCCAAAGAGATCGGGAGACACAAGTTGAGATAAGATGGGTCCCTGCCCATATAGGCATCTGGGGAAATGAGGCAGCAGACAGAGCAGCCAAAACAGCAGCGAGGGCTAGCCGAGGAACCCCGAACGTCACTCAACCAAAGGTTTATCACCTGCAAACGACTCTTAAAACGTGGATCATGAGGCAGACGAGAGCAGAGTGGGCATACAAATGGGAGACGGAACAGATAGGGAGAGCCACCTACAAATACATTCAGAAACCTACACATAGGGTTCTACGTTTACACCACGGCCTGAAGAAGTGGCAGAGCGCACTGCTCATCCAAATGCGAACGGAGAAAATTGGCTTGAGAGATCACCTATGGAAAAGGAAGGTTCCGGAATTCGACGACCCGGGATGCGACTGCGGCGAAGAACGACAAACCGTGAGTCATGTCCTACTGAGATGCCGAAAGTATCGGGACCTACGACGGAGGGAGTTTGGTATCCAAGGACGAATGGACTGGAGGGCAATCTTAAACGAGTCAAAATCAGCCACAAAAGCCATACAATTCATAGAACAGACACGCCTCCTTGGGCAATTCAGGAGATGTGATGCAGCACAGAGAGACGAAGTGGAACACTGGGGGGAGACTGAAGGTACAGGGACACGAGATGGCTAGCACCAGCGGCAGCTAAGGAGCCGGGTTTTATCCCAGAAGACTGAGCAAAGCACTCCTTTTTATATCTATGTATATAGCTGTAGATAGAAGCCAGACCGTCTAGTAGAGGAGGTTGCTGGTCACCGCAAGGCGATGAAGTGAAGTACAAGTGTTAATTACAGTAAGGCGCATTTCGGTAACTGCGCCGAAGCTAGACTATTCGGGCATAGCAGCCCTTCGGACTACTGGATCCGTGTATAACATAATCAATCAATCAATCAATCAATCCCACTGGGAAAATAGGAGTGGGACACAGTGGGAGCGATGGGACAACGGAGAACGAAGGTCTATATAAACAAGATGTATTTCCTTAGTATATGAAGCTTCGTGCTCAACTCAAATAGTAATTTCATTACTTAGTTACCACTGCCTAAACCTCACCGGTTCAATCCCCTGCCTGCAAGTCTTCAATACACATAACACCACATCCTAGTATCGGCTTCCAACGTGATACTAGAGAGCACAATATAACATACTACCAGAAAGTCATCAAGGTTTTGATTCACTAAGCTTTGAGTATCTGAGCAAATAAAAAGTAAAAAAGATAATATTATAGTCTCTGGATTACACGAAGATATGGGAAAACCCTATGAAATAGGGGGAAAACCATATCGAGACTTATTCAAATGAATCTATCCCTCTTCGCAGCCATCTCGATATTCAAATTGATAATAGTAGGTTGGAGGATTGTATAAATTATTATCAACTAATATAAACATTAATATAGGTTGGAATAGTAATTACATACCTTCTCGGCTTCGATCAAGATTGAATTGAAACTTGCAGGTACATATTGATACCCATTTACTACCCGAATCATTTGTGTCAACCGCTTATACTCATATAGCTATAAAATATAATCACAAAAGGAGATACTCACTTCCTATCATAACCATATCTGTCAGCTATGTATGTTCCTGTAGCTATACAAATTTATCGCCAAAGGAAATACTTACACACTATTATCATCAAATCTGTTAGCTATCTATATTCCTAACCATAATTCCTACTCCTTATTCCAAAATGGACTTGGGGTCAAGTCCGTTTGTTTTCCACCAAACGATTTAGCGTCGATTTGCCGAGGGGGTCAGGTCCATTTAGGTCAAGTCCATTTATTAGGGTTAGCTCCATATCCGCGCATAGATCGCTCGGAGACGCTTCAAATTCGAGTATGAATAAAAGTCGACACAGGCGATACCCATCCCGTTAAGTATTCCCCCCAAACCCCATTAGAAGGTAAGTTATACGACAACATCATTATCGTTGTCGATTTTTTGATGGGGTAAACCCATGCACAGACCAAGTCAGTCAGTGTAGGGGGGCCCGTCCGCCAGTGCGGGGTGCCAATGCACAGGCCATATCCACCCAAATATTCATCCCAAGCATCAAGTGAAGGGTAAAAGTATAAATATATCAAATCGGCAATTCCCACCAGTCATTATACATAGGGGTTCAGAGCATGAAATTTAGGATGGATTTAAACAAAGAAGTAGATGTAGAAAAATAGTAGATATAAGAATTGTAAGAATTGTAATAATTGCAAGAATTGCAAGAATATCAAGCATTTCAAGCATTTCAAGCATTTCAAGCATTTCAAGCATTTCAAGCATTTCAAGAATTCAAGTTGAAGAATTCAAACCATTTTGTATATCCTATACAATGGAACCGTTTGTCCATTTCCCAGCACAAGGGGTCATTGTATGTTCGGAATGCAAGTATGCCGTATTGCCCAGTCATGTCGAGACCCATTTGCAGGACAAAGAGAAGCATAGGACAGTGAACACCGATCGAGAACGTATGGTTACAGCAATTCAGGCCATTCAAGGGTTGAAAACCACAACAGCCGAGTTGAATCATTTAATATTTTCCCCAGTAAGTAACCCCCCCATCCCCATATTACAACAGGCCCGGACCGATGGGTTGAAATGTCAATTGCACAATGAGTACGGCAATCCATGCCCGTATATTGCATGTCAAGCCCGAAAAATCCAAGAGCATTGTCGTCAAGTACACCAATGGGAGAACCCGCAAAGGAAAGGCCGACCAGAGGTAGGGAGAGATCGACAAGTTCCATGGAGAAGCGGGGTGCATTGCCAGCATTTTTTCGTACGTGGACCGGGAGCCCAGTATTTCGAGGTTCAAGCAGCCGGATCCCGTCCAGCAATACCGCCCGGAGAGGTCGATTGGGAGGCCATTAAGCAACAGTTAAAGCAGGAGATGCAACAAGCCGAAGAGGAAGCGCGCCACCCGATCACCGAACCGGAAGAAGCCTGCGAGCCCAATCCATGGTTACGTCGTGTCGGGTGGGTCGAGCATTTAGGTGCGTTGGATCGGAAGGAATTGCGGGAATGGGTAGCCCCCGTCCAGGACGACGAACCCGAGTTAGGCGTGTTATGCAAGGCATTCGATTGGTTGATTCAAGACGCACAGTATCATTGTATTCGAGCGGTGGTAGGGTTGGAGGCATTGTTTGAGACGAACCGAAAGGAGGTGGACCGAGATGTCCGGATGCCGTTTGATAGTTGGATGGATATCACCACCGTGAAGGCGTATACCGAGGTGCATAAGCAGTTGTTGCGATACATGTTCCGGTCCAAAGATCTTGCGCCCGAGAAGCGGCCGGGGTATGAGTTGACCGAGAGACAGCAGATGGCGATGCAAGACGTATGGACGAATATTGAGGAGTTTGTATGGTGGAAAGAGTCGCACAGAGATGGAGACAGCGGGGGAGATGAGACCGAGGGAGATGAGACCGAGGGAGAGTCGGAGGAGGAGATTGAATGGATGGGCCGGATCCAGCGGCAGATTTTACGGTTGTGGATGACGGTATTGAACCAGCCGTTACACGACAACGAGTATAAGAGCGTGTTGATCAGTGGGTTGGCCGTGTTAGGGATGCGCGGGGACGACGGGTGGTTGGATGCCGAGGATTACACGCCCAAATATTCGGCCGTGATCAAGTTGGCCCGGTTGATGGTCGTCCAAGAAGCGTACGAGCACCGACAGAAGTCCATTGCACATTACGAGCGTCGGGGGTGGAGTGCCCAGCAAGCCCGGGAGGAAGCCGAAAGCCATTATGTGTTAACGCGGCGTTTGGTGTATACATTCATGACCATGACCCACAACGGCCAGGATCCGAAGCCCATGCAGTGGTTGTATCGTAGCCGGTCATACGGGTTCAAGATCCGGTATACCAGTACGGCGGAAGGGAAGATCCAGTGGATTGGCGATGACGTTTTGTATCCCAAGATCCGGTTTAGCATGAACCAGTTCCGGGGGATGATTCACGGATTGGTAGGGGAAGCACACGAGGAGTTGTTTGAGAGGTTAATGATGGTACGTATGGGGGAGGACCATGACGTGGATATGAAGCAGGTCCCCCCGATTCATTGGGACCGCATGGTGGATCAGCCGTCCGAGACCCGAGTAGGGTGGTCGTTTTTGGACGACGAACGGAACCAGTTTGCCGGGTGTACCCAGTGGTGGTTATACGAGCGGATGTACAAGGAGGAGGCGTTGCGCCAACAGTTCATGGATGCCGGGAAGTTGAAGAGGGAAGCCGTCGCCGCCGCCGCCGTCCCGGGAGAGCGATGACGTAGCCCGAGGGCGGGAAAGGGATGATCCAGGAGAAGAGGGTATTGCAAGTTGCATTTTGGCTACGGCTCAGAAGGAAGACTTACAGTGATTCGACGACCGCATCAATATACTCATCCAGATTGTATACAGACTCAAGGGAACGTTGAAGAGAAGGATCGAAAGAGAATCCATTGCTGGGCTGCTGTTGGCTACGAGTTTAAAAGCGATATTATATTCTATGATGCTGGCAATTCGAACGGCAAAATGACGCATAATGCCTATATTGAGCAGATTCTTGAGCCGGTGTCAAACCATGGATTGAACGGGGAGATGACTTCTGTTTAGAGGAAGATGGAGACTCTGGCCATGGATTTTTGAAGAATAATACACGGAATAAGGTAGTCAAATGAAAGGAAGAGCATAGTCTCAAGTTCTATAAGAATTGCCCGCAATCCCCTGACCTGGCACCTATTGAGAATTGCTGGCAACCTCTGAAGCAGAAGACTCGTACGCAGCCGCATTGGGACGACGATACTCTCAAAGAGTTAATATTAGAAGCATGGAATGGGTTGAAGCAGGAAACGATTAATAAATGGGTGGATTCGATGCCAGCAAGGTTGCAAGCTGTACTTGATCATAAGGGCCAAAACACTAGATCTTAATCTTAATCGAATTATTATACTTAGTTCCATATAGTCACTGATTTTCTATGGTAAAACCCATATATTAATGGTGTTGTGTTGAAATAATAAATATTACAATATTTTTGGTGTGCGGTTTTTTTCGTACAGGGTGTGACAAGGCACGAATTTGTACATCAAACAAAATATCTTGGTATTTGCACCAAGATGCAGGGAAAACCATCCCTATGGAAAAACCTACACCAGATAGAACTGTAACTCAAAACTATTCATTCTCCCTTTCGAGCAAATCATGAAACTCTTCATTAATTGATGTTTTCTAAGCACAATCGTCATCATGAAAATATACACATATTTCTCATCAATGCTGTAGCTCTCACTCCATTCGATTTTCCCAACGGTGTATATTCTTTCAACTCGTCACAGTGACTGAAAATATGCTTTGTAATATTTTGAGCAGTCTTGTGAGATTTAGAAGTGATTGAAATTGATCTATCTGAAGAACTAACGACATAGCAGCTTGAAGGAGGTTTATATCCTCAAACAGTGGCAAAACAAGTGATTCTAGGAGATTCCATAGCTTACAAATAGAAGAGAACTGAACAGCTGTCAACTGGAGATCGTTGCTCAATCTGGGAATCCCCTCATATTCTCACGATATATTAAAGAAAACTATCTAATTATATAGATCTTCATTTTCTACTATTCCAGCTGTTCCAGTTGTTCCAGCGCCCTGGAAAGACTGGTACCACTAGTTATCATATATTCCGACGACTAAGGGTTCTACTATGATCGATCGACCATTGAGCCTAAGGTCCCTCTAGTCACATGCTCGGCGTCAGTCGTAACAGTCCTCAAGCTTTATGGTTCGTAACAGAAATCATCTTTTCGACTTTAGTTTTGATGAATCAATCTATTATTGACTCGGGCCAAGGAATCATAACGCTCTTTGCATCGGCGTTAGAGAAGAAGCAAAGACCGTTGATCCATCGTTTTGGTTTGATTATAGGTCGATGATCGTGGGACTTCAAAACTCCAATTTCTAGAGATGTATATTTCGCATAACTAGTCGCCAGAAGATCTCCGTCAGCAATTTCCTCTGTGCTAGTCCATGAAGTGAAGACAAAGCACTTATCATCATATGAATCGGTTCGATCTCTGACGAAAATTGCGCTATACGGAGAGTACTCATCGCGGTCAATACATCCCAAACAAAGTTGCTTCCCTTTTTGAATTGCTCGAGCTACGCTTGTGGCCATAATGCTCATGATGTGCCTACAAGTCCAGTCATCGTTGTAGCCCTCTAGTGCAATCTCTTTGAGAAAATTGTTCAGAGAATTAGCGAGAGCTGTGTATGATTTGTCCTCGCCCTTACGTAGCCAGTAAACCAGACGCCACAGTGTTTCAAGTTCATGTTTCTCAAGAGAGTAATTAAAGCTAGAGATCTTCCGAGTACAATGTTCCCGAATTTTCTCGTGGACATCACGGGGAGCAGGTTGCCTCAAAAATGAGCGTGGTAGGCAAATCTTTTTCCCAAGACTCCATATGATACCCCTCGTTTCAATTCCGTGTCTAGATATTGCAACATCGGGGAAACGGCAATGCTTTGTAAAAGTGAGTCCCTTCTCCCCCTCTAGAGGAGGATCGATATCTAGAGTGTTCTGCCTCAGGAATTCAAACACATTATCGGAAGATTTTCCCCCGGGCAAGCCATGTCGCAAAATCTCGCCGTTGAGGATATAAGTTGTGAGAATAGCGAGACTTAAACTCTGCGTATCCTTCTGCTGTTGTTCTTGCAACTTTCGAGTATCCAGTCGTATCGAGTAATCGCAAGAATTACAAGCAATTGGAAGTATATCCCAGTGGTTAAGTATATCTCGTCTCCCAATCTCTTCAAAGATTTTCGGTGACATGACCCCCCAAGTGTTCATGGAATTATTCTTAGTGAGCAAAATGTTGTACTTGCCCGCTTTCTTTAGAATTTTCGTGCATAGATCTTTATCTCTCTTGGAGGCTCGTTTATGCCGACGAAACGCTAGGGAAAGTATAGTGGCCTGAGCACGGAACTTAGCGGCCTCCACTTGAAGCTCACCCGGGATTTTGCCGAAATGAGGTGGTGATTGGCCATCATATTGGGATGAGCGGATGAGAAGCCGCATGCGAAGTTGCGAAAGGTACTCCTCTTGGAAAATCCAGGCCCTTTCCCACCAGTTATCTCTCACTATCAGATCGGCAATCTTCAACACCACTCTAGCCTCCTCAATATCAATAGTTAATGTGTATTGGACATCCCCGTAGTTGCTTTCTTCTCTGGCGCATTGTCCGGACATCAGAGCATGGAGGTGTTCCACTTGTTCCTTGAAATCGAGGCGAACAAACAGCAAGCCAAGAGAAAGCTTGCTTCTCTTGTATACTTGATCCATAGATTGGATAGCTATTTGCTTCTCATCGCTATCATCGTCTTGGTTGATACACAGCTTATCGATCCAAAAAGGGTACTGATTCTGTTCGGCAACAGCAGCAAACTTGATAACTCTGTCTAAAACCACATCTTGAGGGATTTGGATCTTGAAAGTACTATCGATTCGATACTTCCCAGTGACAATGTTGTCAGAAGCGGGAAGCTGCCACGGACATGACACAGCAATGTAGTCTTGTTTCCGTTGCGTGTAGTGTAGCTCGATCTTTTCATCCTCCGGGTTATATCGCCTCTTGCGACTTCTCTCAACGAACCACCACTTAAAAGTCTTTCCTGCAGATGAATAGCCAGTCTTCTCAGTATCTAAGATCCGAGCATAGGGCGGCTTATTTGACTGTGCACAAACTGCGCGAAAAGTCAAGTCAATGTCCTTCATTGAAAAGATCGATCGCGGGAAAATGATTATATTAAGTAGATGACGTTTGTTTGTAGACTAGGTTTCCTCTAGAGCCTCAAGAAATATGAAAGATAGTTGAAATAGTTCGAATATCGCTGCGGCATATGTGCTCATATCGCGCTGCTGCCTTGAGCAGGGTTTCGGCTTGGCTTGCTTCTCATCGTGTCCTCGCCTAACCGATATTCCTAATCAGTGCACACCCCACATCAATGCACAGTCAAAAATCAAATATTTTTTTACATTTAAATCATTATAGTTTGATAAATAACTAGTAATAACTATGGATTCTAAGTATATGATCGGAAAGCAAGATCGTCTCTGGAATTAGTGGAATGGGCGAGGTATCACGAGAGTGTGCACTGTAGAGTAATCATTATCTCGCTTAAATTTGCGGGTATCGGTATCCCTCATCCGATAACGATTTAAAGATTTAGAGCCCGGGCCTGGACTTCACTTCGTCAAGCCACGCGTGGCACTGATTACCTTGTGGCCTTATCTTCTTCTGGTTAGAACTTCTTCTGACCAATCCCTGCTGTCGTCAAAGTTCAAAAACATTCCGGGTTTCCCAGCGAAAGGATAAGTTTGACAAAATTCCATGCAAATGGAGAGAGACAAAGAGACAGAGAGACGGAATGAAGAGTTGTATTGACATTCATCCTTTCCTTTCGTTTCCAAGTTTCCTATCACTTCGCTATAATTAATTCATCTCATTAATTCGTGTTATTGCATCCCCTTCCTCTTATTGGATATGCGCGCTTTTCTGTTGTTATACCTCACCAACCACCCACTGCAATGAGTCTTTCTCCATCGTTGCTCCCATTTTCTGTTCCAGCGTCTTCTCAAAATTTCTTTGAAATACGGTCGGCGCTCTGAACGTTCAGTCATTTATACACCTTTATACATTCATTCATTCAATCGCCTGTCAAATACATCGCGGCCACTCATAGGCTAGACGGTCCTCCCTTCATGAGCAATGTCAGGAGTAACAGCTACTGGTGGAGGAAAAACCGGAAAAGCTGCTGCATCGACCTGGGTTGGCTACAATCGCCGTCCTCTACAACCATTTTTACAGCGCAACCTTGACAGGGCTTTGCAACACGCGACCATGGGCTTCTCCTTTTCATCATTGAAGTCTTCCGTTCGGGGACCTGAGTGCGTGATCTTGGAATCTAGCGACGAGGAAGACGAGGACCCGAGACCAACTAAACGGAGAAAAATTATGGACAACAATTCAAAAACGCGTTTAGCTGAGAACGCCCCAATACCTACGCGGGTGCCTAACAAAGTACAATCTCTCAAACCTTCGGATTTTTACGGTTCTTCCGCGTTGGCATCTCGAGCGCCAGAACCAGACCGTGTAGTAGAGGTTCAAAGCCGCGACCAAAGTCAGATTGATTCAGTACTCAGGTTATCAAAGACCCCAATAAATTTCAAGAAACTATTACAGATTCGCCTTGACGGTATCAATCATAATTTGAGTGCAGTCAATGGCAATGCTTTTGTAGGCAATGGACAAGTCTCACCTGTGAAGATTAGGTGTACTCTGGCATTATTTCATGTCCTGGAGGACGATTCAATGATGGACATTTACCGTGTAGTTGAGACAGGCACAATGCGGAAATCGTCTGAACATCACGGCAGTGGCTTCTCTCGAATCTCTCTACCTCCGTTCCATATACCTGCAGCTGTACTTTTTCAAGACCAAGATCCTGAGCTTGACACGCCGTCGAGTAGATCTCAGCAGAATTCAGATTTTGGCAGATACACGGTACAGCTCTTGATTGAGCCACAAGTCGTACGGAAAGATTGGCTGCCTTTGACTGCCAATAATTTCCCAAGGAACAGCGAGTTTGGACGGAAAGTAACTGCTGGAGAAATCACTTTAAGTCGTATCCGTCAGCTCATTTGCGAGTTTCCACTGTTTGAGTCGGAATGGAGACCGAATTCGACTAGGATATCTGTGATCTACGAAAAAACCAACGTGTCTACATCAGCTTCTTTAAAAGTTGACGTCCTGTGGTCGCTTCCGAGCCACTTGAGTAAGACCCGTAAAATATTGACAAAGCCAGAAGTAGAGACTCAATGGGGGACGGAAACAATTTCAGAGCCTTCCTCTGTTGCTCCTCCGTCTCTAGACGAGCAGCTCCCCATGTGTACAGAGCCAGAAAGCCCTGCTCGCGGCCACAGGCGACGTGCAAATGTGCCTACCTACAATCTGAAAACCTTGAGTGCTAAAGCCCAAGGCAAATTGCCAAGAGCCCAGAGAAACAGAGACGCCCGGTTCAAAACTCGTGGGCCCTCCTCGGATCCAGATACTTTGGGAGTCACATACTCATTCGGCAAAAACGATTCTTCCGATTATGGCATCAAGCTGCAGCATTCGGTCGTCGGAATGACATGTCCAATCTGTAGCTCGGACCATAAATCAGAAGAAAAGCTGCATATTCACCTGATTACGAATCATACCCAATTCAAGTTTCACCTTCGCCGCTCAAATCCTCCAAGAATATCATTCTTTGTCGAGCTCAATCGGCCATCAAAGGGAGCTTCAACTCGTGTGATTCATGATCAGTGTCGCATTCTACAACTTGGAAAGGTCACATCTCTATTAGACATGGAGAAATATATTAATGGAGACCAAAAGTGGCTGAAGAGTAGGCAGGGACCGCAGCATGAAGAGTGGCCAGAGCATCTTAAATATCGATGCAATGAACCCTCCCTCTCTCCCTCTCTTGAGAGCTCTTGCCAGAGCTCACCTGATGAACTAGACGCCTTCAGATCGGCTGAGCGGGTCCCACAGCTTTCAAACCTGCCAGCACGACAACGCAAGAGGTTCTACGTCCCAAACACAAAGACTCCTCTTTATGATCTCATCACGAAGCGCGTATTGACAGCAGGAGAAGAATTACCAGATAGTGACGATGAAAAGGATGAGCACTGGCTCTTCCAGAAACAACGAGATCTCGTTAATGATTTCACAGATGTTACGGATGATGACAAAGATTATATTATACGCTGGAATGATTACATTTTACCACTGCGATTAACGGCTGATACGTATTTACCAGCAGCCTTGGTGCGTTTTGTGGAGTCGAACAGGATCTGGTTTGCAGAGAGGCATAGCAGAAAGCGCGAACTGTTGAAATATATAGAGGGTAATGTCATGCGAGGCTCAGTTAATGAAGAAAGACATGATGCATTTTTGTCGGCCTGTATTCAGCGCCTACAAAAGGGAGAAGAGGAGTACGCCGAAATAGAGCGAGAACAAGAAGAAGCAAGGCAGAACAAAGATCCCTCTCCCCCACCGTTATTGAAGTCAAAGGGCAGTAGAGGCTACGGGCTCTGTGTTTGTGGCGATCTTGTTCGTCCTATCGAGAGTGTTCTCTGCCATGATTTCGTAAGTTAGAAATCTGTTCTCATTCTGACATGCATAAATATTGACTGGTTGATGCAGGATTGTTTGGGCCGTCATTACCATAAAAAATGTGCTGCTAAGCAGGGGCGTGTGGTTGATAAGAAAAAATGGGTATGCGATGATTGCTTGGGGAGGACGGCTGCCAACGGAGACGGAACTGCGAGAGAGGGTAGCAAGGCGGGCGGGAACGGGCATTGACTATCCCATATGGTT
This sequence comes from Clarireedia homoeocarpa, assembly GCA_001465935.1. Lineage (NCBI taxonomy): Eukaryota > Fungi > Ascomycota > Leotiomycetes > Helotiales > Rutstroemiaceae > Clarireedia > Clarireedia homoeocarpa. The sequence continues at coordinate 58,536 of LNKV01000116.1, forward strand.
AAAAAAACCCAACGTAGGGTTTTTTTTAAAAAATGCCAAGCCCTATACAAATTGTTAGGGATACAATGTACGCAGCCTATTATTCCGGCAGGACCGGCCGCCGATCGTTCCAAACGGCGCGTGCGCATTGGTCCCGGGCCCCCAGTGGGGCGAAAAACGGCCCCAGATCGTTCCAGCTTCCCGCATCGTCTGGCGGCACGTAGCCGGGGCGGTCAGCGATGTACGGAAGGGGGTTCTCATAATTAATGCAACAAAGGCGGTAAGTAATTTTACTGCCGCTTACTCTAATCTTTTATCAATAATACTATACAGCGCTTTAAAGTGGGTCGTATACACCCCGAATACAAGACTTCAAATTAAAACAGCAAGTAGATTTTTCTCTAAATAGCTTAGTAAAGATGGCAGAAAACCCCTTGTTGTTGCATTAATTATGAGAACCCCCTTCCGTACAGTGGATGTACAGATACACACACGTTGCTGCTTCACGGTCATATCTTTCTTATCTTGATAGGTGTCAGATTACACGTATGAGGACCGGCTGCGAGGAGGAGTCTGGTCTCGCTGTTGTCCCCCGATTTGAGAGGGTCATGATGGCCCGTATCCATTTGTCATCCTGGGCGCGGGCTCGCACGGTGGTATGTGCACGGCGATACCTTTCTATCTGGCACGGCTCCACCTCTCGTTTAGGAGAGGGATACGCTGCTCGACTGTGTACACCGTATCTCTCTGCTGGGCTGGAGGAGGAGGAGGAGAGCTAGGACTGAGATCAAGGTAGGATCAAATAACAAGTAAATTAGCATTAATAGAATTATTATAAATATCTGAGATGATATCTCTTTCGATACGGTTCTCCCGACCTGTGAAGCAATTATTAACCCTAACAATTTAGCTGTATATACTGACCGACCGAACTTTACTTAACCAAGAAGAATCGAGATGGAAAGAGGGGCCGAATCTGGTCTAGAGGAGGAGGAGGGGGTATAGACGAGGATAAGCGTATAGGGTGTTTGAGGTTCTGGAAAAGCTTAGGGGTGTAAAGGTATAGTTGGTTTAGTGGTTGGTTTTGTGGTTGATTTCGTGGTTGATTTCGTAGTTGGTTTTGTGGTTGGTTTTATAGTTGGTTTGGTCGCGTATACAGCAAGCTCTCAATAACTAGATTGTGATTTCTAACAGCTCCTCTTGCTGCAAGTGCATTCATAAACGAGCAGTTCTAGCCGGAGAGCATTTCTTTTCAAATCTTTTCAAATCAGTCATTCTTGCTTTCTACAGTACATCAAAACCCTATACGCTCTATCACAATGATGCATCTCCTTCTAATATACTACTAAATCCAATATAGACGCAGCTTTCAGCTCCTCGATGATTATTCCTATTGGGGAACTTTCCTTGTCGTATCAAGAAAAGTATGAATTTCACTATTATACAATAAGTCGCGCCTTTCACTGGTTATCCCTGGTATCATTGTATCGTACAGTTTTCCCCAGACCCTTTATGCCCCAAAAACAAAAGATCCAAATTCCCTCTACCTCCCCAAAAAACGCCTCTTAATGCCAATACCCAGTTGCTTCATCTATGCATTTACCTGTTCCTCCTTCCCCAGATGGTCGATTGCCGTGTTGAATGCCATGATCATCCCATCGTACATTATACTATGGTCGTGGAATGTGCCGGTAAAGATCGCTCCATCCCTGATTGGAAAAAGAACATGTCGGAGTTCGCGAGCCAACGGTTTGAGATTCTCGAACTTCGGCGCAAACTCCACGATAATGTTCTCAAATCTATTTTTGTCCATGTGGCCATGCTTCGTATTCGCAATTGCTGTATATGTTCCAGTATACCAACCTCGTAGTATATTTGTCTTCGGTCTCATCAGCTTGTTGAGTTTTTGCCTGCCCATACCTTCGTAGCCATATCGAATGCATATCCATACGAAGACGTAAAAAAATGACTCGAGATCGTGCCGATATGTATGACCATTGCCTTCAAGAACCTCGATCGCCATAAACTGCATTGTGCCAGTCCGGTGACGAGCCCCACTTGGCATACTGTCCAACTCCTTTGCCAAGTCCAAGTCAATTAGTCTTCCTTTCGGGTCACCTTCAGCAGGGAGCTCCGTGATGATGATGTTATTTTCGGAGATATCCCGATGAAGAATCTTTCTATCCTCTAGTAGCGACCTATGGCCTCGGATAGCATCGCGTAGCACCTCTAAGAGCTCTTTAACTGAATGATATTCGCGGAGAGGTCGTCCAGCCGGTGAAGTTACCAAACAGCAGTTCACTCGGTTGTCGTACGTCTCACTTTCGTAATCCGTGAAACTGTCGGCTCCGGCTTCTTGAATACAATCAACGTTATTCCGCTGCCACTCATTCCGACAGTGGGCCAGACTGTCAACTACCGTTTCTTGAATGCTATGAGCGCCGATTGCATCTAGCTCGCCTTCTTTAATATGCACATTCGTCCCGCTGGCATGACTACCGTCGGATTTAGATCTCTTAAGTCTGCTCCCCGGATCAAGTCTTTCATTTCTTTTTCTTTTCAGTCCAGAGGAAGAGGTACTTGCACCAATTCCTAGGCCCTTCAAGCGATTCGCACTACTCCCTGATCTTCCTCTGAGACTTGATTTAGAGTACGCCCCACTGGATTCCGGACTGCCGTCGACCCAAGAAGCTTTGCTCGATAGCTTTCGTGGTCTTCCGAACTTCATATCTCGTCGGAAATGCGAAATAGTGTCCGGGTCGCCGTCAATAACAATCTGCTCATGATTGAACCACGTAGCAATACCTGTGACTCCCCTCTCTTTGGCCAACTTCAACAGTTCTCCCTCCCGCTGCCTTTTATCAGACGGCCAAGCAAACTTGACCACATACTCCCATTCCGTGGAGTCGCTCCTCCTTCCTCGATAACACGTTGTTCCACGGCACACTATCGCTTTTGTCGAGGCGATTGGTTCGTCCTCCAAAGAAATTTTCACATCTCGTGCCACGATGTACTTGCTATTGCCATCATGCTTAACGAACGTATTCAACCCCAACTCGGCGTCCGTCATCAATGCATACCCAGCAATAACCCTAACGAATCGCTCAGGCTCTTTGTGTACATCGAACTTCTCAGAGTTGTACAAGCCAGATCTGTCGAATACCCAGAGTCGCATCATGCTTCCGCAGATCGTAAAACCAGGGACGAATCGCCGCTCCGGTTGACTTCCGAAGACCTCACGCGCATACCCTGCCAACTGTACCAATGTTTTTGTAGAGCCATCCTCATCGGGATTCTGTTTGTGTTCCCCAATGACAAGTACATTTGACCAGTCGTGTTCACCGCTCAGTAGAACAGCGTCGGTAGAGGCAAGAAAAATGTCAAGCCTGCGATCAGCCTCCGAGCCCCTCAACACTTTGTTCGTCGATGTGTAATACCTACGGCCCAGTCCGCTGAGAATGGTGTCCTGGAATTTCATGAACCACTCAAAAAATGGACCTTGAAGTGAAGGCTCTGGCCACCCGCTCCAACGGCCTTCTGCATATTGGGCCCTCGACTCTTCGTAGATATCCCTCGTCTTATTTGTCCAAGACTTCCCATTAAAGTATCGTTCGTAGAAGCCTCCGACATCATAGTAGACTCGCCCGGTAAGCTCCTCGAGTATTCGCTGATCAACTTCGTCGTGTGTCTGCTCAACCCCCCTCTGAGAAGCCGAGCTGGATCGAAGCGGCGTATCGAAAACGGCTTTCTCGAAGGCAGTCGGTGGCGTTACTCGTTTCGGGCTGGTGGTCAAGATCAGGTTGAACACGGCATGCCATATCTCCACGTCAGGCGCGTTATTAACAACCAACTCCACCAAAGGGATTGTTGACTTGATGTCGAAATCTCTGGAGGCAACTTTAGATCCAAGGCTGAATAAATCTGCACGTAGACGAGTTTTGCGATCGATCGGCGAACATAGGATACGAGCGGCTGGGCAGGTCTGCAAGGCCACGATAAGATCAAGGACCACGTCTTATATATACATTAGCAAGATAATTAGTTGCTGGATAGTAATGCTAACCCGAGGCAGATTCTGTGGAAAGGATATCCTCAATAGCACGAGATAATTCAACGAAACCTAGACGCACTTGAGATGATTCAAACTGGCGACGGAAAGCAACTAATCCTTCTTTGATAGGATGGCTGTTGATTATCTCTGCTTCTTCGGTAGCGTCCATAATACAATAGGTATATCATGAAGCCTAGTAGAAATAACGGAAGGAAGGCGGCACGATCTCAAAGCGTGAAGGGAGAATTGAAGAAGCGATAAGAAAGGGCGAGGAAATGAATTGATTGATTGATTGATTGATTCATTTTACCCGGGTAACGCCCGTTCTAGTAGCCTCAAGGCCGTTATGCAGGCTTACGTAAGACTAAATCTTCCACCACTATAGGTGCAGGAATTAACTGCGCAGAGGCCATCAATATTAAACTCAGTGTATTGACAGGACGATTATTTTATATTCTACCATACAGAGCTTCTAACTCTTGCTCCTCTAAACTCAATTACTTTTTTTACACGCCAAGGCATCTCTCTGATCCTTTTTCAAATTTGTGCGATCGTTATTCGGTCTCATTCTTTTTCAATTGCTGCTTTAAATTCCGTAACTTTTCTCCTATTAAACGCCCCCCATATATCTATCTTTAGTAATATGTAGGCACTTCACTTCTTAGAGCTCTTCGCGTGCCCAAAGAGCCGCTCCTTTATCCTGCTACTCTTCACCGGTCCCAAAAGGACACTCTCGCATCTCTATGTTCTTGTGAGCTACTCCCCTAACCATCTGTAAACTTCCATCTCTGGTATACCCGCGCCGGCAACGGCTCACGGCGACCTAGTGCAGATCAATCTTCGACTATCTAAAGAGATAACTTAGCAAACAACACCTCGTGATGAATACGGGTACTTGGTCGAGGAGTAACGTCGCACAAGATGTGGTGGGTACAGGTCAACCATCCTCCCTATTTGTGGTGTCAAGTTGAAGTAACCTTTATGCGTCAATTGTCCACTTGTATACCTATATATCCAATCTATCTTACTAAATTCTTCTCCAGATCGATTTTGGTTGCTAGGGATTTCCCGCGGAATTTCTCCAAGGTACACCGTAAGAAAATAATAATCTTGACTGCTAGTTGGTTGAATGGGAGAATAGAGGCGAGCAAGACCACTAGAAGCAATGGCAGTGCTGTAGCAAAGTATATCCAGAACTGCTCTTGCCCTGGGGAGTAGCTTTCCGACATGCTAAATAGCCCCGTGACCCAGGATAATGGCACAAATACCAGCGCAATATAAGTGAGCCGCGTAATATTAGCAGCCTGGAGTACCGACTGCCGTGCATCAAGGAGTTGTATCATCGAAGTTGCTACCGGAACCATCTGCTCAATCGAATGGCTATAGTCCTTAAGTTGCAAGCTTATATAATCAATATCCTTAAGCAGCATATCCCACGGCTGCTTCTCAGTTTCTCCTGATAGCCAGTGGCTGATGAATATACTAAGAAGGTATAGTTTGTGCCGACTTTGTTTGCTTCTCCGCCGCCAGCGTTGGAGATCGACAATATCGCTACTATGCAGTCGATTGTGGATATCGTGAAGAGAATATTCGTAGTATTTGAGGTAACGGCTCACCAGGTGTATATATAAAATCCATTCGGCTAGCACAATTTTTATCGGGTAGTATCCGAGACTCAGAATGCTAGGCTTAACAACTGCAAATCCAGGAGGGTGGTTCTGGAAGTAGTGAAGCAGGCTGGTAAGCATCGAACTCTTATCCCACGATTCAAAAGAACTATCTCGAGCGAGGCCGAAGGAGGAGAAGGATGCCGGTTGCTCAAAGTTTTCAAAACTGCTATGTAAGGGTATACTTGGATAAGTCCTCGGAGGTCCTAAATCGGGAGTTTCGATGATAGCCTTCGTAGGTGGGTCCGTAAGGATGATAGCTATTCGTGTTAGAAAAATCACAAAATATAACAATAAGCTTCGAGATAGACTTACTATACCATATATCCTCAAGCCTCTTCAGTAGAATAGAGCAGCATCCTCGTGTAAGAGCGAGTTGCTGTCCTGATAGATGTGGTAGTCGCCTAGTATTGCGGGGAACATTGGAGTCGGTTTTCAGTGCATACGCCGAGTTCTTAAATTGTTCTGCGCTTCCCAAACCGATCACCTGCTGATAATGGATATGGAGATAACCCTGTGCAGCAAGTTGAGATGGATAAAGAGCAAGAGAAGGTGGAAGAGCTGCTTTCTCAATATCTGGTAAGTCAGTGCTGATATAGCCGGCAAAGAACAGAGGATCCACATCTAGCAATTGGCCGAGGTGACTTATTAAGACAGGTGAAATGCTCTCGATAAATATAACTCGCCCACTGATTGAAGATGCGACTTTAGGTAGCTTTTGAAGTTCAATCTCGGTGATACCGATTGGGCCTGATGAACTGCCATCTGCTAGATACTCGAGCATAGCAATAGTACTCGCGGCTCTGGGCGCAAGCTTGATATACTCTGCTAAGCCGGTGATACAAGGATTGATTTGACTTCGAAGCCTGATGAATTCGCTATATGATGGATTTCTAGCCGCCATTTGTTGTTTCGTTTGCTAGTGAGGGGTATGCCTCCTGATGATGGATATATATATTAAAGAAAAAATGGAAAGCCTTTCTTCAATTCCAGTGATATATATATATTTTGAACCTAGATATATATATACCAGATCTAAGTTATAATAATTGTGGCGTCACATTTCGTCTAACAATATAAGGACATATCTTCCATTGTACTTAGCTTGCATAATATGCGCATTTCATCACGTGTGTTCGGAATGCCCGATGTGCATTGCTGAAAAAGGAACCCTGAAAGGCACATTTGCTCTCCAAAAGTAACCTCGCAAGACGCCTAGTGAGGCTGAGTGGGGAATAATCACTACTGCGCCATATATTGTAATGAATACTTTGCGGTATATTGTGCCTACGTCTATCAGCCGCTGAGTGAAATATATAGGGTTCAGTTACCGCCCTATCATATATACAGAGGGCAGGGCCGGTTCATAATATAGATATCAAGTGTAGTTGAATTACTGAAGGTGATGGTTAAGAGCCACCAAGTTTACAATACTTGTATGTAACCCTAGCTCGCTAGACCCAAAAAGGCAACCTGTGTACCCACCCCTCACTCATATTGTATTCGTATCTCAAGTCATTACCATAAGTCGTGTAACCACACCCACCTTAATTTTTTTCTTTCTTTTTCTTTTTGTCAGACTTTCATATATATTCTGCCTGTTTCATATTTTGTTCGTCTCTTATCTTTTCATAGCTCTTATTTTAGTTCACAACCACTTGACTCTTATTTTCATTGCTATTAGCACCTTGTCGCTTCAAAAATATGGATGCTCAATGTGAAGCCTCTGCTCAAGCCGTGAACAATAGCATAGCCAATCAGCCACTACAAACAAAGATCAATAATCTGATTGGCCAAATTCAGCAGCAACAGCAATATGATCAACCCAATAATGAAAGTGTATATTTGAGACATATTTTTGTCAAGGATATTTGGCCTTTTATCCATGGTGATTATCATGAAATGACGAAAATCTTGAAGGAATTTCTTGAGACTAGTCTGAAGGAGGTTGATATCAGTGCTGAAGTTTCGGGCCGGGCCAAAGAGGTCGACTCAGTCAAGAAGACACTAAAGCGTCGTGAAAGTTATCTCCTCCAACAGACCGGAAGAGGGTTTGAAAATATACAGGAGGTGTTTTATGAGATGCATGATCTTTCTGGACTTAGGATTGTGCTGGATTATCGGGAGGACCATCAAGCAGCCGATTCATTTATCCAAAAAACTTTCAAAGCACAAAAAGATCCAATCGACTTTGACCCTAACCGTGAAATCGGCCAATCTTGGAGGCAGCCGTGGTTTGGTGCTTACAAGACTCGGAATCATCGCGTCAGCCTTGCTGAAAACACAACAGACCTTTCTCAATACACTAATGTTATGTTTGAGATACAGCTTACAACATTTTCGGACGATCTATACAACAAACTTGCACACGATCTATTGTATAAGGGTAAGCCTGGCTCTCTTACTCCCCAAGAGGAGATGGTGATTGATCTATCGCACGGAGTGACTCAATGCTTTGAACTCTGCTTGAGGATACTCAGGGATAAACTGAAAGGAGACTCCCACAAGGCGGGGGAATATACAGAAGGGAATGCGGATATCTCGTCGGAGATAGAGAATACACTTGGACCCAGACAGGCGGTGGAAGCTCGAGCCGCTATAGAAGCCTTTGAACAGAATGCAAGGGGAATAAAGTCGGTCCCATCTCTGCCGGGCGACAGCTTCACCAGAGAAGAAAGATGGGAGAGTATAATAAAGAGACTCGAGTAAGTAGTTGAAAAACTTGGTCAGTTGTAATCTCAATTTTGTTAACAGCTCACCAGAGTAATTCTCGAGAAGCATGAACTCGATCCGCTTCGATCCACGAAAGCCCAGGCATGCCTCGCAGACTTGCGGCCGACGGATCCACGTCATGACAAGAAGCGTATCGAGGACACCAAGGGTGGTTTACTAGAGGGCTTATATAACTGGATCCTAGAAAACTCCGACTTCCGCCAATGGCGCAACGATCAGCAAAGCCGGCTGCTTTGGATCAAGGGCGATCCTGGCAAGGGCAAGACGATGCTGCTCTGCGGAGTTATCAATGAGCTAGGGAGGTCCAGGGCCAAATCGATTCTTCTATCGTACTTCTTCTGCCAGGCTACTGACTCCCGAATTAACTCCGCTACAGCCGTGTTACGGGGTCTGATCTATTTGCTTGTTGACCAGCAGCCGTCTCTCATCTCGCATATACAGACAAAGTACGACCAGGCTGGTAAAACGCTCTTCGAGGATACAAATGCCTGGATTGCACTGTCCGAAATCTTCATGAATATTCTGCAAGACCCGAGCTTAGATTACGTGAACTTAATCGTCGATGCGCTCGACGAATGCGTAGCAGACTTGCCAAAATTGTTGGACTTCATCGTGCAGACTTCCTCAATATCTCCTTGTATCAAGTGGATTATCTCTAGCCGCAACTGGCCAAACATCGAGAAGACGCTCGACACTGCAACGCAGAAGCTAAGGCTTTGTCTCGAGCTTAATGAAAAATCCATCTCTGCTGCTGTTGCGACATTTATCCAGTTCAAGGTGAAGTGGCTAGCAAAGCGAAACAAATACAGCAACGATACACAGGAAGCTGTCCAGCTGCATTTAACGCTAAACGCAAACGGTACTTTTCTTTGGGTGGCTTTGGTCTGTCAAGAGCTGTCCAATATTTCGGGATGGAAGGCTCGGCAGAAGTTGATAGCGTTTCCCCCTGGACTCGATGCCCTCTACCAGCGGATGTTAGACCAAATCATGAATTCAGAAGATGCTGAGCTCTGTAAAAGTATACTGGCTATCGTTTCGGCTGTGTACCGGCCAGTTACGCTGGACGAGCTGGTGGCTTTTGTGGATATGCCTGACGGAGTTGCTGGCGATTATGAAGCTCTATCGGAGATCATAGGTCTTTGTGGCTCCTTTCTAACGCTTCGAGGACGCACTATCTTCTTTGTTCATCAGTCTGCCAAAGACTTTTTAATTAAAAGGGCATCTAAAGATACATTTCTTCCTACAATAAACAATGTGCATAGCAGCATCTTTTTGCGATCATTACAGGCTATGTCTCGTATACTTCGACGTGATGTCTACAATCTACGCGCTCCCGGAATCTCTATCGACCAAGTCAAGCCGCCTGATCCAGATCCACTAGCCGCAATACAGTACTCTTGTCTCTATTGGGTTGACCATC
>LNKV01000117.1:0-22435 GCA_001465935.1 Clarireedia homoeocarpa
TATATATAAATATCTTTAAAAACTTTATAATAAATATTATATTTAACTTTCTTATTTTAAAATTACTTTTATAAAATTATAAAATCCTTATAAATATCTTAGATTAATAAATACTTTAGTTTTAAATAATCTTTTATATTTATATTCTTTTTATTAGTTCTACTTATCTTAATATTATAGTTAGTAAATAACTAAATATATAGTTTATCTTTTAATTAATATATAGAAAGTAATTCTAATAAAAATTAAGTAAACTAATCTTTATTAATCGAATTATTAAATTAGATATCAGCTAATAATCTAATTAGTTCTTTATAAATATCAGGATTAACTAGATACTATATTCTTTTAATTTAGTATTATCGTCTAAATTTTAAGAATTATATTATTTATTATTATTAAATAGATAGTCTAGTATTATTAATTATTCCGAGTTAAAATATAATAATTATTAAGATTAGAAGAATAAAGAAAAGTAATTAATAAATATAAGAAAGTATTTAAAAGATAGTTTTTTAAATAAACTAGTAGATAGTTTTTCTATATAATAAAGTAAGTATTAAACTAAGTTTATAATTATTATAGTTTAAATAATAACTAAGTATATAAAAGTAAATAAAGATATAATTAATTTATTTTCCTTCTTTTCTTAAGATTCTCAATCTTATTTATAAAGATTAATAAAAATCTTAAATTAAAAAAAGTAGTTTTATTTGATTTTATAATTTATAAAGGAAATATAAATAAAGATTATAATATATTAATAAAGATTTTAAATAATATACTAAGATTACTAATCTTTAATAATATTATAATATAAATTATAAATCTCGGCTTTATAACTTTAAAGATTAGTTTATAAAAGCTGATTATATATATACTCGATTAAATAATTAGTTCCACTTTATAATTATATATATTATATAGATCTTTCTATAATATTAAATAAATCTTAAGTAGAATAAATATTAATAATATAATAAAGTAATAAAGTAGATTATATAAAATATTAGAAGTAAACTAAATTATTAAATTATATTAAATTATAATTAATTTATATAAATAGAAAATCGTGATTACTATTAACTAATTATATAAGAAGTATAAAATAAATTATAATAAATTAATAAAATATAACTTTAAAAATATCTTATTATTTTTTTATTAAAAGAAAGATAATTTAAATATTAATAAAAAGATATTATAAAGTACTCTAATTTTAAATTAAAAAAAGATAAAATATATTTACTTATTAATTATTTTTAATTTTATATTATAAAAGTAATTAAATTTACTTATTAATTATTTTTAATTTATATTATAAAGATATCTATTATTTTTAATTTATATTATAATCGATAATTATAATAATTCCGAGTAAAAATCCTTTAATAAACTTAAAGACTCTTTTAATATTTTTATTATTATTACTTTTTTTATTACTATCTTTTTTATTATTATTCTTTTTATTATTATTCTTTTTATTATTATTTTTTTTACTATTACTTTTTTTATTATCACCCTTTTTATTACTTTAGAATATAATATAAATTAATTTAAAGATACTTCTAATAATAATAATATTAATATAATTAATGTTAATATCGATTAGTAAAAATAAAAGTCTTTTATTAATATTAATTTATTTACTATTTATAAAAATATTCTAACTATAAAGAATAATTTTAATAATAAGTTTATATAATTAAAATAATAAAATAGTAAATATTAAATATAAAAATTTATTTTAAAGATTAATCTTAACTTTAATATTTTTATTATAAAAGTCTAATATTTAAAAAACTTATATACTTTAATAATATATTATCTTTAAATTTCTATAACTAATATACTTTTTAAAGTTTATTAATTATAAAAAGTAATTAATAATCTAAATCGATAAAATAAATTAAAATCTATTTAAACTATTTAATAAATTCTTATATTTATTTTATAATTAAAATATTACTTTATTTGAATATAATATTAAAATTTAAATATAATTATATAAGTTAAAAACTATTATAAACGTACTTTCGAAATAAGTTACAAAGTTTAATAATATATATATTATAATTCGAATAGAATAATAAAAAGAATAATACTCGAGATAATAAAAATTTTAATAGAAACTTAAATTAATTAGATAGAATTTAATAAATTAAATAACTAATTAGTTTTATAATATAATTTCTTTAAAAATATTAAATCTAAAAAACAAGCTTTTTATTATTTATAAAATTAAAGATAAGTTTCGTTATTAAATTATATTTTAAAAAAGAAAATAAAAAAAGATTCTATTTTAATTAATATAGAGTTAATATAATATTTTAAAATAATCTTATTATAAATAGAAATTTAATCGAAAAGAAAAAGCTTTATATTTAATTTATATTAATAATAAATAAAAATATTATAATTTTTATAAATTCTATAATATAAATTAGAAGATTAGAAAACTAATTAAAATTAGTTTAATATATATTTATATTTTAATTATAATATATAAAAATAAGAATTTTTATTAAAAAAATAAATAAATACTTTCTTTTTAAATAATTTAAACTTTTAATTAAAAATATAAATAAGATATCTATAAATAATTTTAAAATTTTTATAAATAAATAATTAATTTATATTTTATTAAATTTTAAAATACTAAGTTATTGATTTTAAATTATATATAAATACTAAATAGATATATATTTAGTTATTCTCTTTATTCTTAATAAAACTAATAATTTTAAAATAATTTCAGATTATATTTTTTATTAAAAGTAAAAGTTATTTAAATTAAATAAAACTTTAATTTAATTTATAAAAGTTTTATATTATTAAAAGGTAAATAAAAGAAATAGTTTATATAAATAAAGTTATTATTTTATATCTCTAATATTATATAAAAAAGATATTTACTTAACTATTTAATATTTATAGTTTTATTAAAAATAAAGTAAAGAAAGTGTTTTTAATAATTAAAAGAATATAAATTTTTACTTTTTATTTTTAATATATATCTAATATCTACTAACTATAATAGTTCTATATAATTAAATATATTTATAAATCTTTAATATCGAAGTTTTTTTTAATAACTCTAGTTTACTATTTATTAATATAAAGAGAAAGTTAAAAATACTTATAAATAATATTCTTCTATTTTTCTATATATTTATAATTCTCTAATAACTAAATAAAAGTAATATAATATATATCTTATTAATATTAATAACTTTTAATAAAAGGAATATTTTATTAAATTTTTAAATTAGTTTAAAATCAAAATAATAAGTTTTATTTATAAAATTATTTATTTTAAAAATAATATATATAATATATATATTATTTTTAACTTAGACTAATTTATATATTCTTAAATTATATATTATTTCTTTAATTTTTTATCTTATTACTTTATAATTTATTATATTTAATAAACTAGAATTACTTTATATTTAAAAGCTTTTAATTATATATATTAAATATAACTTTTATAACTATTAATAGTATTAATAATAATTATTTAGAAAGATAATTAAAGAAGATTCTAAAATACTAAAACTAATTAATAAGAATTATAAGTTTATAAATAAATAATAAATATATAATCTTTAGCTTGAATATAAAGAAATAGATTATATTAATATATATTTATAACTTGATTATATATTTAAAATATATAATCTATTTATAAACTCTTTTATATAATTTCTTCTTATAAAATACTTAGTACTTCTTATTATATTTATCTCTTTTTAAACTTTATATTTAATAATATAAAGAGTTAATAAAGTAAATATATTTATACTAAGAGTTTATTAATATCTACTATTATTATAAATTATAATTATCTTTTATATAATCGAAGAAATAGATATAAACTAGTTATAATAAATATAAAAGTTAAATTATATTTAATTAATTAATCGAATAATTATAAAAATCTTTATCTTTATTTTTAACTTCTAGATTCTTTTATTAAAACTTCTAAATCTTAATTTAATAAATTTAATAATAGAACTTATAATAATAATTATTAATATCTATATATCGAAAAATAGATTATAGTTTATAATAACGATTATTATTATTATAATTTTTAAAGTATATATTATATTTATAATATATAATATTATATTATTAAGAAAAATAAAAAAAGATTATAAAAGAAAAATATAAAAATTATAAAAAATATAAAAATTACAAAGATATTATTTATAATTAAGATAATATTAAAGTTAAAAATATAATATATAATAGTTTATAATTAAATATTATATAAATAAATAATATTAATAGTTATTTATAAATACTTTATATAATAATATATTCTAATTATAAAATTTAAATTAATAAATAGAGAAATAATAATATATAAAATATTATTAAATAAATATAAATTAGAAGTTAAAAATAATAATAATATAATAAATAAAATCTTATTAACTAACTTAAATATCTTATAATCTTAATTTTAAATTAAATATAAATTTAATAAATAAATAAAAAAGAAAAAAAAAAATAAAAATATAATTTTATATTATAATTTATATAATTATAATAAAGTTATAGATATTAAAGTCTAAAAAATATATATTTCTAAAAGAATTTTAAAATAAAAAATAACTTTATTATAACTTTTAAAGAATTTTCTCTATTTTCTTTCTTCTTTAATTAATATTTATATCTTTAATTAGTATTTATATCTTTAATTAATATTTATATCTTTATTTAATATTTATATTATTAATTAGTATTTATATCTTTATTTATTTTTTCGTTATTTATATTAGAATCTTCTTTTATTTCCCTCTTAGATAATTCTTTTTAGATAATATAAAAGTCTTTTATATACTTTTCTTAATAATTGATAATATTAATTAATATAAAAAAAGAAATAGAATAGTTTTTTAATTCTAATTTCTTCTTTATATTCTTTAATTTAAAATAAATAGATAATAAATATATTAATTTTTAACTTTATTAATATAGTATATTTAATAAAATATAAAACTTATTATATTATTTAAAGATAATAGTTATAAGTTATTTTCTAGAAACTTATAAATAAATAATTAGTTATAATAAAAAATAAAAATTATAATTTCTATTTTATTAATTTTACTTAGTTTATATACTTTCTTAAAAAAAATATTTTTCTTATTTTTAATCGTTTTATTTTTTTTTTACTAATTAGTTTATTTATATTAAATTATTATATTATTGAATATATAAAATAAAATAAAAACTATATAAAATATAACTCCTTTTTTTATATTAAAGAAAACTACTTTAGTAAAAATAATTAATAAATTTATTTTATTTAAAAGACTAGTTATAATCTATAATAAAATACTTATATAGTTATAAATAACTCTTATATTTATAAAATCTATTAATTTAATTAGAATAAATATTAATAGATATATTAGAAATTTTTATATAATAAATTTAATATTCTTTTAATAAAGAAAAAATTTTATTATAACTTTATAAAAAACTTTAAATATAAAATTATTATATAATATTCTATTTTATTTTAATTTCAATATCTTTATATAATATAATATTTACTTTACTATATTCTTTAAAATATAAATAATTATTTATATCTTTTCTTAATTTATTAAAATTATATAATTTTTTATTTCTTTTTTTTTAATATATTAATAAGATTTAATATTATAATATATACTATTTATATTATTATTAATATCTTTTATATAATAATTTATTTTAAATCGATTAGAGATCTTAGTAATAAAATAATTATTATAATTATAATTAATTTTATACTACTTTTTTATAAACGAAGATTAATTTTAATAATAGAATTAATAAGAATCTCTTTTAAAATCTATCTAGAAGCTTATAAAATATTCGATATAATAGTTATTATATAAATATTATTATATATAACTATTATTTTAATAAAGAATTTATTTTTAAAATAAACTTAAATATCTTTAAATATATTAGAAGTTATTATAAATTTAAAATATATTATTAAGTAACTTTATATTCTAATTATAATTTAAAGAGCTAGTATTATAAATCTATTTAATATTATATCTCTTTACTTTATATAATAGATTATATATAAATAGTTTTTATATTCTTATTTAATCTTTATTATTATTATAATTATCACTTTGTAATTTTATTTAATATTTAAAAAACTAATAACTCGGATTTTCTTAAAAATTAAAATATATTTATAAACAATCTTAACTTTAATTTATATAATTATCTTTCTATTTAGGAATTTTATATATAATAAAATAATTTTATTTATTAAAGTTATTAATCTTCTTTAAATAATAAAAATTATAATTAAAGTCTTTAGATTTTAAAATATAAAAATAAACTAATATATTTATATAATTATATTTATTATTAGAATTATATTAATATTTCAAAGTTATTTATTTATAATTATATAATAAGATCGAAGTATTAATAAACTTATAATTTCTTTACTAATTAAACTTTATTATAAGTTTATAAAGAATCTAATATAATTATTTAATTAAAAGTTAATTATCTTTATAAATAGTTTATTCGATTTATAATATAATCTTAGTTTATTCGAGATTATAATTATATTTACTATTAAAATTAATATTATAAGTTATATATTTTATATTAAAGAGTTTATATTTATTATATTCTTATAATATAGTAATTAGATATCGAATATAAATTTTAAATTAAATAATTAATATTATTTATTTTACTTATTTAATTATAAGTTTATTAATAATAAATAAAAAGTTAAATAAATAAGATTATAAAAATAGATATAAATAAAGTAAATTCTTTTTAAATTTAATCTTTCTAAATATTAATATAAGATTAGATTTTAGAAGTTATATTTTATATTCTAATGAAATTACTTATTATATAAAATATAAATAATAAGTTTATTATAGATAAAATAAATAATAATCTTATTTCAAAGAATTTTCTTAATAAATATAATTTAACTAAATTTAAAATAATTCTTTATAATATTTATAAAAAAATAAATAAGATAATTACTTCTTTTAATATATAAAATATCTTTAATAAAGAGTTTTAAATAAGAAAGAGAGATATTATAATATTTAATAATTCTTTATTTTCAAATTCTTATTTTATACTAATTTGATACTTTTAATTTATATAAATAATATTATATTAATAAAAATTAGAAAGATTATATTTGAAAATCTTAATAAATATATAAAATTTATTTAATTAGACTTTTAACCTTTATTATATAAATATTTAAAAAGTTTTAATAAAAATATAAAATTTATATATAAAGGTTTAATATAGTTATTAAATAATATTTCTAATATAAATAATAATATTAACTTTTAAAAATACTTTATTAAAATATTACGATTTCAGATAATTGTAATTTAGTTTAATTATAATATAAATATTTATAAGTAGATTTTAGGATTTTTAAATCTTTTTATAAATAATCTATAAATAAATAAATAAATTTTAATTTATTTATTTAAAGTTATATTAACTTTTCTAAACTCTATATAATTTATTATATATAAATATATAAATCTATATAAAAAGAAATTATTTATTTAGACTATTTAACTTATTTATAAATATCTCGACTTAATAAATATCTAAATTTATTAGATTAAAGTTATAGTCTAATTTAATTAAAAGTTTTAATTTAATTATTAAAAAGCTTTTAAATAATAAATTAAATAGAATTTCTTTAATTTAAAAGTTTTTTATTTAATAAATAGAGTTTTATTTATAATATTTTAGTTATAATCTATTTAAAAAAATAAATTATATTAATAGTAATTAAGAAGGTAATAATAATATTATCTTAATAAATTTTAAATAACTTTTAAACTTTATTATTTTTAATATTTTTAGAATAATCTTTTATTTAATTTTAGAATTTATTTTAAATTTCAATTTAATTATATTTTTATAATCTATAATTATTTTTATATATTTTAAAAGAATTTAAGATTTCTATATATTATTAGTTATATAAATTGAAAATATTCTTTAGAATTTATATTATAATTTCTTAATAATTTAATAATTATATTTTATTATTTATAAATTTAAAAATATAATATATACTATTTTTTCGAAAGAGTATAAAAATATCGATTTTATAATCTAACGATATTTAAATAATTAATTTAAAGAGATTAATATACTATTTATAAAATTATTTTATTAAATATTATTACTCTCGATATCTAGTTTATATTATATTATTCGACTTTGTTTATAATATTTTAATTTTATAAATATAAAAGAAATTCTATTTATTTAATATCTACTTTTTATATAATATTTATATATATCTATTTAACTTAAAAAAAATTATAAATAATTAAAGTAATTTAATAATCTATAATAACTAATAATCTAATAATAATTAAAATAAATTAATAGTAATTAAAATAAACTATTAACTATTATATTTAAAAAAAAATAATAATTATTTATAATCTAATAATTTATAATATTTGATAATCTAATAATAAATTATTAACTATTATAATTAAAATAAACTAATAGTTATCTAATAACCTAGTAATTTATAATAATTAAAGATTTAATAATAAATAAAATTAACTAATAATTAAAGTAATTTATATTATATTTTATAATCGATTATTATTTTAATTTTAAAGAAATCTAATTAATAGTTATAATTAAAATAAATAAATAATAATTAAAGTTACTTTATTATAAACTATAATAGAGAATTTAATAAAAGTTAGAATAACTTAGTAATAATTAAAATAATTTAATAGTAATTAGAATAATCTAATAATAATTAGTATAATCTAATAATAATTAATATAATCTAATAGTAAATCTATTTAACTTAATATAAATAAATAGAATTATTTATAATTAATAAAATATTGTTTTATTTTATATAAAATTTTCTATTATTAAGTTTATAATATTATTATAGAAAATTTCTTTAATTTATAATATTTTATATATATCTATAATATTACTTATTATTAATATTCTTAATTATAATATTTTTTAATATTAAAGATATATATTAGTAATTAAATTTATAATTTAAAGATTATAATTTATTAAATAACTTCTAGTATTATTACTAATTATTTATATAAAGAAGTTTATTTAGAAATTAAAATATCTTTATTATAAAATTTATTTCTATTAATAGTATTTCGAAATATTTTATAAACTTCGAGAAATATTTTATTATATTTATTAAAAACTTTTCCTTATTATATATTTAATATTTCTAAATAAAGAAAAATTATATAAGATTTTTTAATAATTATTTTAAAAGTTTAAAAAGTTTATAATTTATAAAATCTAAATAAAAAGATTATAAATAATATTTTAAGATTTAAAGATAGATATTAAAAATTAAAGAGAAATAATATAATATATATTAGATTAGATAAATCACTTTTATTATTTTATTTAAAAATATCTTTTATATAAAAATTAAAATTAATTAAGTTTTAATTTAAATTTATATTTATATTATAATAATAATATAATAATATAACGAATATCAACTTTGAATTTTAAATTGAAAATATCTTTATAAGAAATCTCGAGCTTAATTACTATTAAAAAGATTTTAATAAAAATAATTTCTAACTTCTCTTTTATTATCTTTTATAATTAATATTATAACTTTAATAGATTTTAGAATATTTATATAAATTTTATTCTAGTTTAAACTTTTTTTCTCTATTATAATAAATTTCTTTCTTTATATAAAATATTAATTAGATATAATTATATAAGAAAAATAATAATTATTTATATTTTTCTTCTTTAATATTTTTAACTATAATAAATATTTTAAAATATTTAAAAGTAATAATTATAAATATTCTTTATTATAATATAAAATAGAATATAATATTATTAAAAAAATAAAGTATAAAATTAAATTAGATAATTTTTATTATAAAAGTAATAAATATTATTAACTTAAATAATCTAGAATATTATATAATCAAGAGTATAATAAAAGTTTTCAAGATTAAATAATAATTAAGTTAAATTTTATATTATATATAGATATTATCTTAATTTAAAAAATAAATATAATAAAGATAATTAATACTAAATAAAATAAATTTATATTATATAATCCTAATCTTCACTTTAATATATATTATTACTTTTTATTATAAAGAATTAAATAAGATTCTCTTAGAAAATATATAATATAATAATTATTTTTATAATTTAATTTCTATATTTTATCTTTTATTACCTTTTAATATTTCACTTACTATATTATTTATATTTTATAATAATATTTTATATTATATCTTGTCTATTCTCTTTAAATATCTACTTATTATTTATAATATAATAAAGTTTATTTTTATAAAGAGAAATATATTATTATATTTATTAGAAGATTTAAACTTTATTATTTATTTAACTATTCTCTAAATTAAAATAATATTATTAAATAATTCAAACTAATTTAATATAATTTTTTATTATTGAAAACTTCTTAATATTTACTTTTAATATTTTCTTTATTTTTATAACTCTTTTTATAATAGTATTAATAACTTTGATTTTATAAAATATTATAATATACTTTATTATAAAAAGTATATTTATAATAATATTTATAAAAAAATATATTTTAAATATTCTTTATATTTAAAGATATATTAAGTTTCGTTATTATATTATTATTAACATTATTTAATTATTTCTTTTTATTATTATTATAATTATTTTATATATTAGAATATAGATATACTATTAATCTAAGTAAATAATATAATAAATATATTATAAAAATTATTATATATTAATAAATTTATAAAAGTTAAGGTTCTTTTATTATTATTTAAATTTATTTAAAACTTTTTTTTCGAATTATAAGAGATTAGAATAACTTTAATAATTAATATAATAAAAGTTAGAAAGAATATTAATATTATAATAAGATTATTAATAAAGATATTAAATAATCTTAGAATATTGAATTATTGAATTAAAATTATATATAAAAAGAGAGACTTTATATAACTTAGAGTTTTAGAGTTTATATAAAATAATATCTTATAAAGAAGTATTTTAATTAAACTAATATATTATATATACGATTCTATATAAATTATTATATTACTCTCTTTTTCGAAAAAGTTTATTTTTAAATATCTAAAAAGAATAACTTTAAAATTAATAAAGAAAATAAATTAAAAGAAGTAAAGAAGTTTTTATTTAAATTAATTATCTTTTAGTTTATTTATTAATTTCAATTATATTTAAATTTATTAGCTTAGTAATTTATTATAAATATTAATAAAATTATATATAAGAATATTAAAAATATAACGATTATTAAGTTAGTAGAATAATAAATATAAATATAAGTTAATAGAAAAAAGAGTTACTAAAATATTATATAAAGTATATAAATTCTTTGAAATTAGTAGATTTATTTAACTAATTATCTAGTTATTATTATATTATCTAGTTTAAATTTATATAAAAAATATTGATTTTCTAATTATTATTCTAACTCTTTTTATTTACTTTATATAAGATATATTAAAATCTAATAATATAATTACTTAAAAAATTAGTATTTTAATAAATTATATAAAAGTAAGTAAGAGTTTCTTTAATATAATAAAGGTTTTTATATATAAAAGTAAAAGTTTTAAGAATATTTTTATAATTAAAAACGAATTTATTAATAAGAAATAAGATTTAAAATTAAATAGAAGACTTAAGATTCAAGAAAATATAATAGAATTTAATAATATTATCTTTTATAACTTTATTATTAACTTGAAATTTAGTTTTAATAATAAGTAACTAGATATCGAAATAAGAATTATTAAATCTATCTAGGTTTTATAATTTAAGTCGCTTAGATATTAGATAAAAATAAAAAAAATAAAGAAAAGTATTATTAAAATAAAGAGTTTCGAGTTATTATCCGAACTTCTTAATTTAGATACTAAGTTATTAATAAATAGTTATAAACTTAATTACGATTTCGTTAATAATTAACTATTTTATTATTTTTAAAAAAGTGAAATAATAATAATAATAAAATAAATAAAAAATAAGAGTTTAAAAGTAATATTTAAAAGAGATAACTTTAAATCGAAGTTATTTAAAAATAAAAGATTTTTATAACTTATAATAAAATATAAATCTAAGAGAGTTATATAAATCCGGAAGATAAAGGAATATAAAATAAATTAATTTAAATATAAATATAAAGTTATAATTTATAAAAATAAACTAATTTAATTATTTAACTTAAGAAAGAAAGAGATAATTAAATTATATTAATAGAATTAGTATATTAATAAGTAGGTTAATTTATAATATTATATAAATTAAAAAAGTAAGAAAGTAATTATTAATCGCGAAATATTAATATATAAAGTAACTCTAATAAGTTTTCGAATATTAATATTATAGATACTAATCTGTTTTATATAAAGTTTAAAGATTATAATTTATATTTTTATTATACTTTAATTTACTAGTTAGATCTAATATAATTATTAATAAAATCTCTTTAAAATTTAAAAAGATTATTATTAAGAACTTTTAATTAAATACTTACTTTTATTATCTCTCTAATAATAATATATATAATCTGTTTTAGGAATTTATAAAATTAAGTATATAAGTATCGGTATATATATAAAGTTTATAAGATATTATATATTATTTAATAATATAAGAATAAGAAAGCTAATTACTTTTTAATAAAATATTTATATATAAATTATCTTCTTAGTTAAGTATTTAAGAATATTACTTCTAATAAAATAATAATATTATATATAAAGTAAGAGGAGTTTAATATAATATAACGAGACTATTAATAAAGATATTAAATAATTTTAGAATATTAAATTATAAAATTAAAACTATATATAAATAAATACTAGAATTCGGGTTAGATTTAGAAAACACTTTAAAAATACTTCAAAGAATATTATAACTACTATATTAAAAAACACTTTGATTACTATATTAAAAAACACTTTGATTATTATATTAAAAAACACTTTAACTACTATATTAAAAAAACACTTTAACTATTATATTAAAATTAACTATTATATCAAAAAGACTAATAAAGACAGATCTTCTATTTATATATAATACTAGTTATAAACTAATACTATCTATTTAACAAGTAGTATTAAGTTGAAAGAGAATATAATTGATTTTACCCTCGATTAACTCTACCTTTATATCGATATAAATAGTAATTAATATATTAGAATAGTTAACAAAGCGGAATACTTAGATAAAGTAATAATATAATCTTTCTAATATAATATAATAACTACTATCTCTCTATTTACTTTTATAATATAACTTTTTAAATATATTTAAGTTTTCAGAATAGTAACTAATATCTTTATATAATTCTCGAATATAATTAGAAGAAGGGTATTATTTAGTTAGAAAGAAAGAAGTTAAATCTAGAAATACTTAACTAGTAAAATAGATTTAGATTAAACTTTTAATATATTTTTTAATATAAAATTAAAATATTTTTTGATATAAAGTTGAAGTGTTTTTTAATATAAAGTTGACGTAATTTTTAATATATTTTTTAATATATTTTTTAATATATTTTTTAATATAAAGTTAAAGTATTTTTTAAAATATTTTTAAAGTGTTTTTTGATATAAAGTTAAAGTGTTTTTTAAAGTATTTTTGAAATATTTTTTAATATAAAGTTGAAATATTTTTTGATATAAAGTTAAAGTGTTTTTTAAAGTGTTTTTTAAAGTGTTTTTTAATATAAAACTAAAGTGATTTTTTAAAGTGTTTTTAAAGTATTTTTTAATATAAAGTTGAAGTGTTTTTTAAAGTATTTTTAATATATTTTTTAATATAAAGTTGAAGTGTTTTTTAATATATTTTTTAAAGTGTTTTTAATATAAAATTGAAGTATTTTTTAAAGTGTTTTTTAATATAAAACTAAAGTGTTTTTTTAAAATATTTTTTTAAAGTGTTTTTAAAGTGTTTTTTAATATAGAGTTGAAGTGTTTTTTAAAGTATTTTTAATATATTTTTTAATATAAAATTGAAATGTTTTTTAAAGTATTTTTAATATATTTTTTAATATAGAGTTGAAGTGTTTTTTAATATATTTTTTATAATAATCAAATATCGTAATATAGTTTAAGCTTTCTATAATATTATAATATAATATAGTAATCTCTTTTTCTTGATATTTAACTTTCTACTCTTTTACAATCTCAGTATATTCTACTTACTATAATATTAACTTTTTATTAAACTTATTTAATAAATACTTTAAATTATTAATTTAATTATAATAGTTTCTAATATAATAACAATATAATAATACTATCGATAGTATAATCAATACGAGATATAATATAATAATTTCGAAATATACTATTAATATAACTTTATCTTCTATTTACTAAACCTAACTAATAATTTAAATCCTTCTCCTCTCGAAAAGTTCTTATAATAGAAAGTTAAAAAAAATAAACGAAATTAAAAGAAAGCCGAGAAAGTAAAAATAAAAACTAAAAAGAATAAATAGAATAAAAAGAAAATTAAAAAAGAAAAAACTATTTAAGAATAATAAACTATAAATAAATAAATCCGATTATCTTTATTTATTAACCTTTTAATATATTTAAATTTTATATCTCTATTATCTAATTAGTTAAATACTCTCTCGAACTCTAATCTTTAAACCTTTTTATAAAATACTATAAATACTTTATATTATAAAACTTCTAGACTATTTATAATATATAAGTTATTAGCCTTTTAATAATATAATAAAATACTAAGTAACTAGATTCGAAGAATATTAATCTCTATTATTAACTTCTTTTTAAAACTAAGTTTAGATAATAAAATATATCTATAATTATAAAAAAAAGTAAATAACTAATATCTTATTATATAAACTTCTATTTATAAATATAAAGTTTCTAGATCGATCTATAACTTCTCTTATTATAATAATTAATTAAAACTAGTAATAATTTATTAATAAATAATTATATACTAATTTCTCTTAATTTATATAATTTAATATTACTTTAATTATCTTCTAATATATTTATATAGTTTTCAAAGAATATAAATTTAAGATTTAGATTTTTTTATTTTTTTTTACTATATCTTACTTTTACTAAACTAGTTTAAGAAAAATCAAAATAATTCTTACTTTTAAATAAGTTTTATAAAAAACTAATTATCTTTTATCTTTTTTATTATACTTTGTTTTTACTAAACTAGTTCGAGAAAAATCAAGATAATTTTTATTTTTAAATAAGTTTTATAAAAAGCTAGTTATATTAATATTTATTTATTTTACTTATTCTGATTATTTATATAAGTTAATATTAGATAATAAAAAGATTATAAATTTTCTTCTATTTTTTCTATATTAATAGAATAATCTTCTGATAATCAAAATAATAAATAACTTTTATTTAATATTATAAAGTATTTTATTAATTATCTCTAAAACAGATTATTCTATACTATTATAAAATATTAATAGTATTTTAATAATTATTATAATACTCTTTATAAAACAGAGAACATATATAATAATTATAATAATATCAATTATCTTACTTCTCTCTTAGATTTTAAATTATTTAGAAATTCAAGGATCTCTAATTTTATTAATAATAAATACTTTTTTTATAATAATATAATAATAATATTAGATTTAAATAATCTTTACTAACTTTATTCAAAGTATATTAATCTTATTAATAAATCTAAAATACTTTTAATTTTTATTATAAAAGAGATATTTAAAAGGAAAAAGTCTAATAATTAAGAATATCTTTAATATATCTATTTTCTCGATTATAAATATAGTATATTAGATACTCTACTATCAAGTATTATCGATATTAATAATATCTATAATATTATAAACAATCTAGTAAGTTTTAAGAAAAATTTTACTTTTTATCTAATAACAACTTTAGATAATCTTTTAAATAAAAAAGTCTATAATATTTATATTAAAGTTATAGATAATAATCTACTTTATAATTATAAACTTGTTTTATTTAAAAAGATTTTATATATCTTTATAAAAACTTTTATTAATTAGATATATATAAAATTTTACTTTATATTCTCTTAAATTTAATTATAATATAAATAGTTTCTAATATCTTTAATAATTCTAACTAATAATTAGTAATAACAACTTTATAATTTTATTCTCTATTTTATATTTCAAAAAAATTACTTCTTTATTACTCTCGAAAGTCTTTTATAAACTTTTCATTAAACTTTTATTTAAGTATTTATAACTAATCTTAAAAGTAGATAATAAAAATTATTATAATATAATTAATAATAATTTCTCTAATATTCCTTCTAAACTAAGTTTTCCAAGAAATTAATTAAAAATATTTATAAGAATATCTAGATATATAATCTTATTTAGTTTAAAAGAATAATTATTTTCTTTATAAGAAAAAGTATAAAAAATATTTATTATTTAAAGATATATACTAAGTTAAATCGAAAATAGAATAAATAATAAAATAATAAAATTAATATAACTTATATTCTTTAAAACTAATATTAAGTCGATCTAGAAAGATAATTTTAAATAAAGTAGAATAAAAATAATAAAAAGTAAAAACTCTTTTAAAAACTATATTATATTAAAAACTATTATATCTCTTATCTTAAAAATAGAAAATAGAAAAGTACTTTATTTTTTCTTTAATATAATCTAGATAATCTTTATAATCTCAACTCTTTTATTATAATTACTAAAGTAGAAAACAAATAATATAATTAAAATATTATATTCTTTTAATTTTACTTAAAGTTAAAAATAGAATTTATTATTAATACTATTAAGTTATTCGAAAATTCTAATATTGATATTCTACTTTATAATTCGAATTATATTATTTTCGTTTATAATATTATATATACTTATATTATAGATCTTTAATCTATTATTAGATTTATATTTACTAGTAAAAATAGAGTAAAAAAAAGACTCGATAAATTTATTAATATTTTTATTCTAGTAGGTAAAAGGCGGGTTGAGATTTCGGGCGGGTTTATCTTAAATATAATATAACTATATATTAAACTTTATTATTTCTATTAATTAATAATTAAATTACTATCTAATTATCTTCTAATCGATCTTAATTAGTTTTTTAATCGTATATAGCTCTATACTAACTCGCTATCGAGTTGTATTAATCTCGTTTAAAAGAGTAAATTGTTTTATTATATAACTCTTACCTATCTAGGTCAGATTCTAGTAAATAAAAGACGGGTTGAGATTTCGGGCGGGTTTATCTTAAATATAATATAACTATATATTAAACTTTATTATTTCTATTAATTAATAATTAAACTACTATCTAATTATCTTTTAATCAATCTTAATTAGTTTTTTAATTGTATATAACTTTATACTAACTTATTATCAAGTTATATTAATCTTGTCTAAAAGAGTAAATTATTTTATTATATAACTTTTACTTATCTAGGTCAGATTCTAGTAAGTAAAAAGTATATTATTCTTAAAATAGTAAACTATTTTATTATATAATTACTATTTTATTATAAACCTCTTATTGATTATATTTTATTTACTTCTTTTTATTTACTTTTCTATATTATTGTATTTATCTCTTATATTATTGTTTTTTCTATATAAATTTATTATAAAATAGCTTTACTTTTTATTATTATTCTTCTATAATTATACTTCGATCTAAACTTTTATTAGTTAAGCGACGATCTTATATAAATAAGTAATTAGTTTGCTAGTATATTTAGATTCTTATAGTAAATATCTTTTATTTTACTTCTAGTTCAACTCTATTTTATCTTTTTGTTTATATTCAATTAGATCTAGTTAATTTTATAAAAGAGGATTTATAAAAAGTAGAAAGTTTATAATTAAATATTATTTTTATTTCTTTTATCTTTTAAACTACTAGCGATTAGCTTAATAGTAGTTATAAATCTTCGAGTATCTTCTTTTCTAGTTGTTTCCTAATCGCTCTAAAGAATGAAATAATTTGTATCTAGTTCTTTTTCTTTTTTATTAGATTTTAATATTGATCTATTAATATCTTCTTTACTAATCGCCTTCTAATTACTTCTAATTCTCGAATATCTTTCTATCTAGTCTCTTATTAATAGATCTAATATTATAAATATTTTCTTATTTAATTCTTTATTTTTTTTTTTTTAATTTATCTTTAAATAACTTTTAATACTAATAGTATCTTCTTAATAGATCTATCTACTATCTCTCTAAGTATTAATATAATAACCTTCTATAACTTCCCTAATCCGGTCTTTACTTAAGAGATACTCGATATTTTAGTTTTAAATATTTGTAATTTAGCTAATATTTCGTTGTTTATTCGATAGTATATTATTCCTAACTCGGTTAGTAATCTTATAATTACTATAAGTAATTCGCCTCTAAATCTCCCTCTTGATATTACTGAATTACCTAATATACTAAACCTTAATCTTAATAACTAGCTTTCTAATAGTAATAAGGATATAGATAGTATAGGTTTTAGTAGATAGTAGTTAGTAACTGAAAGAGAGAATAGATAAGTTAATTTTATAGATAAAGATAAAAGTAGTAAGTATAATCTTACTAATAAAAAGGAGGATAATAGATTTAGTTCTATTAATAAAATAGAGAATAAAAGGTCTGATTCTATTAGTGAATATAGAGATAATAAATAAAGTTAGAGTAATAAAGAAGAAGATAAATTCTAGCTATTAAATATCGAAGATAATATAAATAATAATAAAAGTTATTCGAGTAATAAATAGAGTACTAGTAATATTAGAGAAGTTAATAAAGTCGAAGTTTAATTATAATAGGAAATATCTATATTAGATAAGTTTAAAGTGGATTTAACTAAAGAGCTATATAACTATTTATTTCAATTTAATAGTTATCGATTAAACGAATATCTAGAGAAATCTTATTAGTATCCTAATTGCGATTTATTAGAATATCGCTAGTAGTATACTAGTCTGAATAAGTATATATATTAGCTATAAAGATCCTCTATTCTAACTATTATAGATAAACCCGATTTCTTAAATAAAGTTTAATAAGAAAGTTCTTCTATACTAAATTAGTTGAAATTTCTTGATAATTATAATATCGATTTATTAGCGAATCGCGAAGAAGTTATTAGTAATAAAGTATCTATTTATAATAGATATATTCTTTATATATATATTTCTTGCTTTAAGATAATATCTAATCTATTAGCGATTTGCTTTAATATCGATAACTTTCTAGGATTTATTTATAGTCTTACTATTATCTATTAAAAGATAGATATTAATTTTTTCTCTTGCTTTTATATAAATATTCGTACTAATCTTTATCTTTATATTAAAGTTTATTACGATTTTAGAAAAGACGAAAAAGTATTTAGAATTAAACTATAAAAGGTTTTATATTACTATCTTAATCGAATATTAGGATATAAAGATATTAGTTTTTATATTTTCTTTCTTTAGATATACGATCTCGATAAGCTAACGAATTTCTTTAGAAAAAGTAGTAGTTAGCTATATTATCTTTTACAAGTCTAGACTGATTTACTATTACTTTCTAGTATTTTTTATTATATCCTATTAATAAGTCGTTAATATTTATTTTATTTTTAAGATTATACTCGATTGAAAGTACAAACTTATTATATAGAGTAATCTATATATATAAATATAAATAAGATAGAAGATTAGCTATTATTATTTTATTATTCTTTATATCTATAAAGTCTAGCTATTATCTAGTAAGAGATACAACAACGATTAACTAAGTTTGAATATACTATTTATTATAGAGTAAAGCTATTCTTTTCGAGTAAAAATATTAAACTTCGATTTTCTTATAATACTCTATTCGAAATCTAGAAAGTATTTAAAAGACCTTTAATAGTTATACTTGATCTTATATATATCGATCGTAATAATATCTAGTTGGATCTAGATAAAGAAATAACTATTATCGATTATATATTATATTACTAGTAAGCTAAGACTAATCTACTAACTACTACTTACTTATTAAAGACTTATTATTTAGAGTTTTATATTTGATAGGCTAAATATAATAAATTAGATTAATATATTATTCCTACTCTCTACTTTATAATTATATTACAAGATATTAGTAATTTAATATTAGATATATCTTTATTGTCTTGTTATCGACAAAAAAGTTAGATATATAATCAAATCTATAATAGTATTAAAGAGTTTTTCAATATAGTTTAAATAAAGCTTTTTAGTAATCTCTATTTAAAACAATTAATATAAGATTCTAAAATAAAATAGATACTTTAGTAATAAGATCGAGTAGGGTTAGTTATAGATTCTATTTTATATCAAAGTTATTTAATTAGTAAATCGCGATTGAATCGCTTAATAGTCAAAAAACAATAGTAGGCTTTTAGTACTCGAAAAGAGAATCGAATTATATTTACTTTTATAGATCGAATACGAACTTCTGTAAAGAATATAGGTAATTAGATTCGAATTTATAA
The DNA here is from genome assembly GCA_001465935.1 of Clarireedia homoeocarpa. Taxonomy (NCBI): domain Eukaryota; kingdom Fungi; phylum Ascomycota; class Leotiomycetes; order Helotiales; family Rutstroemiaceae; genus Clarireedia; species Clarireedia homoeocarpa. The sequence continues at coordinate 20,604 of LNKV01000117.1, forward strand.
TATTACCTCTAATAATTCGTAGTATATATACTTACTATCTACTTTAGATTTCCTAACTTATTTATATAAGAATATAAATAAGTTTATTATAGTTTTCGAGTAGATATTGAGCTTAGAAGTGAAAACTCGAGTAGATTATAAGTATTATAAACTAATGATTATACTATTATAAATACTACTATTCGCTTTCGATTTAATATTTATTATACAGCTAAATAATCTCTAGAAAGAAAAGTTTCAATAATGAAAAGAAGGATCTAAAGTACTCGGAATAGGATTATAAACTATATAAGCTAAATTCGAGTATATATAGTTAAGATTTTAAGTTGATTAGAAAATAATAGTATTTCGCTTATAATTTACTAACCAAATAGTATTTAATAGTAGTATACTCTATACTAATTATTAGAAGAATTTCTTATAAGTAGGTAAAGCTAAAGACGATTATATATATATAGAAGTTGTTAGCTACTAACTAGTATAATATAGTAATAATAAAGATTATTAGTATATCTTTATCGAATATTTCTATCTTATTATAATATATATATTCTATAAAGAGGTTTAGAATTATTTCAAGTTAGGATTCTAGGAAGGCTATTATAAAGAGGCTATTTAGAGTATTATACCTTTCTATTAGACTAAAATAAAATATCTATTAACTTGTAAATCAATATAGAATCTCTAACTAGTTAGTACTAATTAGATAATAATTCGATTAATTAAAGTTCTTGTTTTATTTATTTAGAACTTCTCGGATAGTCGATAAAACGATTATTAATAATAGAATAATATCCCTTTTCGTATTCTTTTTCGCTAGGTTAGTAAACTACTTGAATAGTGAGATAGAGCTATAATAGTAGAGGAATTTAGAAAGTAATTTAAATATTATTTTATTATAACTAACTAGATTATACTTTATTTATAAGCTAGTAAATTCTTTCAGAAAAATTAGTAAAAACAAACTATAATAATAAAGGTTTATTATTAATAACTAATCGACTTACTAGTAAAAAACTAACTAGATATTAAGTATAGTATAAAGTAGTTTTAGGACTTAGCTTAGAAGAAACTACAAATCTATTAACCTCGATATTATAAATTTAGACTTGTTGAATATTAAAAAGAGCTCGAATAGATATTAGATTAATATTTAAATTTCAACGGGATAAGACCAATTATAGATTATATACTTGAAGAGTTAATAGATAGTTTTCGAGAAATAGATTTAGAATTAGAAGAAATTAGGAAAATAGTTACTAATATATAGATAATAAATAAACTTTAGATAAAGAATTAAAAATAGATAATTAAATATATTTAAGATCTAATTTTAGTACTTTTACTAAAGCTTATAGATAGTTAGATTATAGTTAATAGATAATAATCAAGTAATAGTAAAAGGAAAAAAAAATAGTTAATAGATAATAAACTATATAAAAATAAAAAGCTAGTAACTGATAATTTAAAATCTTAATATATTAATTTAACTTTCTATTAACTATAAATAGAAGATTTTATTTATCGCTAATTATTATCGATAAGCTTGTATCTAACTAATAATCTATTATCTAATAATTATAGATATATTATAATTTATCTTTTAATTGAAAATAAATAATTAGGTATATTTAAGATCTGATTTTAATACTTTTACTAAAGCTTATAAATAGTTAGATTATAGTTAATAGATAATAAATAAATTTATTAATTTTAAAAAATTTATATTTTATATAATATTTTAATAATTTTTTTCTTTATTAATTTATATTAATTATTAGTTTATAAATTTAATAATTATTATATTTTTAATATTTTTATATATAATTTTA
>LNKV01000117.1:23139-33544 GCA_001465935.1 Clarireedia homoeocarpa
TAAAATTATATATAAAAATATTAAAAATATAATAATTATTAAATTTATAAACTAATAATTAATATAAATTAATAAAGAAAAAAATTATTAAAATATTATATAAAATATAAATTTTTTAAAATTAATAAATTTATTTATTATCTATTAACTATAATCTAACTATTTATAAGCTTTAGTAAAAGTATCAAAATCAGATCTTAAATATATCTAATTATTTATTTTCAATTAAAAAATAAATTATAATATATCTATAATTATTAGATAATAGATTATTAGCTAGATATAAGCTTATTGATAATGATTAGTAATAAATAAGATCTTCTATTTATAGTTAATAGAAAGTTAAATTAGTATATTAAGATTTTAAATTATCAGTTACTAACTCTTTATTTTTATATAACTTATTATTTATTAACTATTTTTTTTTCCTCTTACTATTATTTGATTATTATCTATTAACTATAATCTAACTATCTATAAGCCTTAGTAAAAGTACTAAAATTAGATCTTAAATATATTTAATTATCTATTTTCAATTTTCTATTTAAAGTTTATTTATTATTTATATATTAGTAACTATTTTCCTAATTTTTTCTAATTCTAAACTTACTTCTCGAAAACTATCTATTAGCTCTTTAAATATATAATCTATAATCGGTTTTATTTTATTAAAATTTAAATACTAATCTAGTATTTATTCAAGCTTTTTTTAATATTTAATAAGTCTAGATTTATAATATCGAGGCTAATAGATTTATAGTTTCTTCTAAGTTAAGTCCTAAAGCTACTTTATACTATATTTAATATCTAGTTAGTTTTTTATTAGTAAGTTAATTAGTTGTCGATAATAAACCTTTATTATTATAATTTATTTTTACTGATTTTTCTAAAAGAATTTACTAGTTTATAGATAAGATATAATCTAATTAGTTATAATAAAATAATATTTAAATTACTCTCTAAATTCCTCTATTATTATAGCTCTATCTCGTTATTCAAGTAGTTTATTAATCTAGTAAAAGAGAATATAAAAGAGGATATTATTTTATTATTAATAGTTATTTTACTAACTATTTAAGAAGTCCTAGATAAATAAAATAAGAGTTTTAATTAATTGATTTGTTATCCGATTAATACTAACTAACTGAAGATTCTATATCGATTTCCAAGTTAATAGATATTTTATTTTAATCTAATAGAGAAATATAATATCTTAAATAGCTTCTTTATAGTAATCTTCTTGAAATTCTAATTTAAAATAATTCTAAACCTCTTTATAGAATATATATATTATAATAAGATAGAAATATTCAATAAAGATATATTAATAATCTTTATTATTATTATATTATATTAGCTAGTAGCTAATAACTTCTATATATATATAATCGTCTTTAGCTTTATCTATTTATAAGAAATTCTTCTAGTAATTAGTATAAAGTATATTACTATTAAATATTATTTAGTTAATAAATTATAAGCGAAATATTATTGTTTTCTAATCGATTCGAGGTTTTAACTATATATACTTAAACTTAACTTATATAGTTTATAATTCTATTTTGAATATTTTAGATACTCTTCTTTATTATTAAAACTTTTCTTTCTAGAGATTATTTAATTATATAATAAGTATTGAATTGAAAATAAATAGTAGTACTTATAATAATATAGTTATTAATTTATAATATTTATAATCTACTTAAATCTTTACTTCTAAACTCAATATCTACTTGAAAACTATAATAAACTTATTTATATTTTTATATAAATAAATCAAGAAATCCAAAGTAGATAGTAAGTATATATATTATAAATTATTAAAGGTAATATTATAAATTCGAGTCTAGTTATTTATATTCTTTATAAAAGTTCGTATTCGATCTATAAAAATAAATATAATTTAATTCTTCTTTCAAGTACTAAAAGTTTATTATTATTTTTCAACTATTAAGTGATTTAGTTACGATTTACTAGTTAAATAACTTTAATATAAAATAGAATCTATAGCTAACTTTACTCGATCTTATTATTAAAATATCTATTTTATTTTAGAATCTTATACTAATTATCTTAAATAAAGATTACTAAAAAGCTTTATTTAAATTATATCGAAAAGTTCTTTAATACTATTATAAACCTAACTATATACTTAACTTTCTTATTGATAACGAGATAATAAAAATATATTTAATATTAAATTGCTAATATCTTATAATATAGTTATAGAATAGAGAATAGGAATAATATATTAATCTAGTTTATTATATTTAGTCTATTAAGTATAAAACTCTAAATAACAAATTTTTAATAAATAGATAATAACTAGTAGATTAGTCTTAGCTTGCTAATAATATAATATATAATCGATAATAGTTATTTCTTTATTTAGATCTAACTAGATATTATTATAATCGATATATATAAAATCAAGTATAGTTATTAGAAGTCTTTTAAATATCTTTTAGACTTTAGATAAAGTATTATAAAAAAACCGAAATTTAGTATTTTTATTTAAAAAAAATAACTTTACTTTATAATAAATAGTATATTTAAATTTAATTAATTATTATTATATCTCTTATTAGATAGTAACTAGACTTTGTAAATATAAAGAATAATAAAGTAATAATAGTTAATCTTCTATTTTATTTATATTTATATATATAGATCGCTTTGTATAATAGGCTTGTATTTTCAATCGAATATAATCTTAAGAGTAAAATAAATATTAGCGACTTATTAATAAGATATAATAAAAAATACTAGGAAGTAATAGCGAATCAGTCTAGATTTATAAGAGATAATATAGTTGACTACTACTTTTTCTAGAGAAATTTATTAGCTTATCGAGATTATATATTCGAAGAAAGAAAATATAAAGACTAATATCTTTATATTCTAATATTCGACTAAGATAATAATATAAAACTTTCTATAACTTAACTTTAAATACTTTTTCGCTTTTTTTAAAATCGTAATAAACTTTAGTATAAAGATAAAAATTAATATAAATATTTATATAGAAGTAAGGGAAAAGGTTGATATCTATCCCCTAGTAGATAATAATAAAACTATAAGTAAATTCTAGAAAGCTATCGATATCAAAGCGAATTGTTAATAAACTAGATATTATTTTAGAATAAGAAATATATATATAAAAAATATATTTATTATAAATAGATACTTTATTACTAGTAACTTCTTTACAATTCACTAACAAATCGATATTATAATTATCAAGAAATTTCAATTAATTTAATATAGAAGAACTTTCTTATTAAGTTTTATTTAAGAAGTTAGATTTATTTATAATAGTTAGAATAGAAGATCTTTATAACTAATATATATATTTATTTAAACTAGTATACTACTAACAATATTCTAGTAAATTATAATTAAAATACTAATAAGATTTCTCTAGATATTTATCTAATTAACAATTATTAAATTAAAATAAATAGTTATATAGCTCTTTAGCTAAATCTACTTTAAACTTATCTAATATAGATATTTCTTATTATAATTAAGTTTTGACTTTATCAACTTCTTTAATATCGCTAATATTCTATTTATTACTTATATAACTTTTATTATTATTTATATTATCTTCGATATTTAATAACTAGAACTTATCTTCTTCTTTATTATTTTAACTTTATCTATTATCTTTATATTCGCTAATAAAATCAGACTTTTTATCTTCTATTTTATTAATAAAACTAGATTTATTATCCTTTTCTTTATTAGTAGAATTATACTTACTACTTTTATCTTTATTTATAAAATTAACTTATCTATCCTCTTTTTCAATTATTAACTATTATTTATTAGAACTTATACTATCTATATCCTTATTATTATTAGAAAACTGGTTATTAAGATTAAGGTTTAATATATTAGGTAATTCGATAGTATCGAGAGAGAGATTTAAAGGCGAATTACTTATAATAGTTATAGAACTATTAACTAAATTAGAAATAATATACTATCGAATAGGCGACGAAATACTAGTTAAATCGCGAATATTTAAAATTAAAATATCGAATATCTTCTAAATAGGAACTAGATCAGGAGAGTTATAAAAAGTTATTATATTAGTATTTAGAGAGATAATAGATAGATCTATTAAAAAGATACTATTAATATTAAAAGTTATTTAAAGATAAATTAAAAAAAAAAAAATAAAGAATTAGATAAGAAAATATTTATAATATTAGATCTATTAGTAAGAGACTAGATAGAAAGATATTCGAGAATTAAAAGTAATTAGAAAGCGATTAGTAAGGAAAATACTAATAAATCAATATCGAAGTCTAATAAAAAAGAAAAAAAACTAGATACAAATTATTTTATTTTTTAAAGCGATTAGAGAGTAACTAGAAAGAAAGACTCTTAAAAATTTATAATTACTATTAGGCTAATCGCTAGTAGTTTAAAAGATAGAAGAAATAAAAATAGTACTTAGTTATAAACTTTCTATTTTTTATAAATCCTCTTTTATAAAATTAACTAGACCTGATTGAATATAAATAAAAGAATAAGATAAAGTTAAACTAGAAATAAAATAAAAGATATTTATTATAAGAATCTAAGTATACTAACGAACTAATCGCTTATTTATATAAGATCGTCGTTTAACTAATAAAAGTTTAAATTAAAATATAATTATAGAAGAATAATAATAAAGAATAAAGCTATTTTATAATAAATTTATATAGAAAAGATAATAATATAAAAGGTAAATACGATAATATAGAAAAGTAAATAAAAAGAAATAAATAAAATATAATCAATAAAGAGTTTATAATAAAATAGTAATTATATAATAAAATAGTTTACTATTTTAAGAATAATATACTTTTTACTTACTAGAATCTGACCTAGATAAGTAAAAGTTATATAATAAAATAATTTACTCTTTTAGACAAGATTAATATAACTTGATAATAAGTTAGTATAAAGTTATATACAATTAAAAAACTAATTAAGATTGATTAAAAGATAATTAGATAGTAGTTTAATTATTAATTAATAGAAATAATAAAGTTTAATATATAGTNAAATTATATTTTTATAATTTTATTCTTTTTATTATATATACTTTATTTTATTTATCTTTAATCTATTAACTTTTTCTTAATCCTTTATATAAACCTTGAACTCTAATAATATAATCGACTTTAAAGAATTTATAAAATATAAGAAAGTTATTTTAATTTTAATAAATTAAGACTTTGACTTAGTTAATTTAGAATAATATATAGTTAAATAGATTTTTACTTAGATTACTATCTAGATTATATAAAGTAGATTAAACTAAAATTATAACTATATATTATAAACTATTTTTTATAATAATTTTAAAGACTAAATAGAGTAAATATTTAATCTAGTTAATTTAAATCTTCTTTATAATTATAGATATATTTTATTTTAAATATAGTTTAAATTATTAAATCTATTAATTATATATATATATAAATTTTTAATAAATTTATTAATATTAAGAAATATCTAGAATAGAAAATTAAAAATATTAAAAAGTACTTTTATATAATAAGATTTATTAACTTTTAGTTTATATAAAAAAATATTAATTTACTTTCTTTTATACTTTCTATTATTTCTTTAAAAATAACTTTTTTAATTATATCTATTTCTCTTATAACTTTTTTTATTCTATTTATAACTTTATTTATAACTCTAGTATTTTAATAAGAATAAACAATCTCGGTTTTAAATAAAATACTAAATAATTATTTTATATACTTTATATTAACTTTTTATTTTACTAAAACTGTTTTACTATTAATTATATATAAAAGAAATAATATCTCTAAACTCTTTAATAATTTAATAAAGATTCTTTTAAATAAGAAGTATAAATATAATAATAAAATATATAATATTTTAGAAAATAAATTATATATTTTCTATAACTATTATATAAAAGTTAGTTTATTAATAGATTATTTTTATTTTAGTTTTTCTATACTACTTTATAATTATATACTATATTTTTATTATAATAAGATTTTTAAATATTTATATAATTTCTATATAATAGTTATTATAATTAGAGAGTACTTTAAAATAGAAAAAAATAAATAATTCTATTTATTTAAATAAAAAGAGATTATATACTTTTTTATATAAAAAGAGAACTTTATTAAATCTAAGTTAGAATATTTAAAGATATTCTTTAATTATTTTTATATATTATAAAAAAGTCTCTTAATTAAATATTAGAATAAATTCTTTTTATATAACTAAGTTCTTAATATTTATTAAAGTATTTTAAAATATAACTTTATATTATATAAACTAATTTATATATTTAAATCTATTTATTTAGATTTAAGATCTATAATCGAAATAGTAGTATATATAAGAGAGTATATAATATAAATATAATATACTAATAAATAATATTAAATCGATCGAAAATATTAAAACAGATTTAATTATATATAAATAAATAATTAAATAATAATAAGATTTCCGAAAAGAAAATAGTTCTTAGACTTTTATATAAAAAATAAGAATTAGTCTTTAAACTCTTATATAAAAGATAGAAATTAGAAGAATATAAAATATTATATTTATAAACAAACTAGCTATTTCGCTAAAATATACTCTTATATAAAAAAAACTAAAATATATAATTATATTAGCTATTAGTACTTATAAAAAAAAGAAGAAGATAAAGAAATAGAATAGTTTTTATAAAAAAAGAAGTAAAAAGATAATAAGGATTTAAATAATATAAAGGAATAAGAACTTTTATTCGATTAATTCTTTATAGAAATAAAAGTAATTAATAATAATTAAACTATTTAAATTCTTAATAATTTTAATATAATATATAGTATTATTTATTATAATCTTAATAAATAGAAAGTATTATATAATAAAGTATTTATATTTAAGAAATAATATTTATTAATATAATTTTAAAAGATTATATTTAATAATAGAGTTATAAATATATTAACTATTAATAAAATATAATTTCAGATATTATAATAATAAGATTTATTTATTATTTTAGTTTATATAAAAAATAATAATTATATAATTTATTTTAATAAAGAAATAATAGAAATAAAAAGAATAGTTATTATATAAATACTAATTAGTTTTATAACTTTTTATATTATAATTATAAATATTTTATTTCTTTATTATATTTAAGATATAAATAAAATAAATATATAATTTAATAACTTAAAGAATATCTTTATTTAAAAAAAGAATATTATATTTATTATATATAAATAAAGATATTTATAAATACTTTTATAATAATCAGATATAATCGTTTAAACTTAATTTACTAAAGTTAAATTTAAATAATTATATTATTAATTTAGATATTTATTTATATAAAAACTAATATAATTACTAAAGAAAATAGAATATAATAATATCGATTATTATATAATCGAATATTTAAATAAATTCTATAATTATTATCAACTAAATATAAAGTTGTTTAGATAATTTTAGTTTATAATTAAAAATAAAATCGAATTTAACTACTCGATTATTATTAATATTATATATCTAAATAAATTCTTAATTTTATATATTATAAACAAAATTATTATATTTAATATAATTTAGTTCTTAAAAGATATTAATATTTATATAATATAAAATACTTTTTAAATATATTAGATCGATATCTATCTAAGTTTATTAGATTATATTATATATAATATAAATATAATATTTATATTCTAAAAATATAGATAGAATATATATATAATAGTAAATAAAATAAAAAAAATATTAATAAAAGTATATAATAATATTAATAAAATAGAGAAATATTATTAACTTTTTAAATATTTATATAAGATTATTAGAAATAAAATAAAAGAAGAAAATATTTTAAGAAAGATTGTTTTATAGATAATTATAAAAGTAATAAATAATATAGTTAAACTAAATAATTTTATATTAACTCTTTTTATTTTTAGAATATACTCGAGAATAAATCAAATATCAATTTTATTCTAGTTAATAATTATATAAGTTTAAGTAGTTCGGACTATAATAATAGAAATTAAAAAGATTAATATTTAGTATTAAGTTAAAAAAACTTTAAATATAAAGAATAACTTTTAAATAATAAAGATATTTAATCTTTTTTTATAATTAAATATAAAAGTCTAATAAGAAAAGAAAGATTAGACTAATCTCTTTAAATTTTTAATAATTAATAAAGAAACTTATATTATTAAACTCTTTATTAATCTAACTAACTTTTATATAATAGTTATAAAATTATTCTTTCTAGAAGAAATTAAAGAGATAGAAATTTATATAAAAAATCAATTAGAATTAAATTTAAAAGAAAAAGTGAAAATAAAGTAAATATATTTAATAAAATAATTAATTCTCTAAGTTATTATCTTGTTTAAGAAAATAAAAATATTTATTATTAAAAAAAATAAAACAACTTAGAACTTTTAGTTAAATTTTATATATAAAATATAATTATAATTAAAAGACCTTTATTTTAAATAGTATAATAAAAAAAATTAATAGTTTAATTATATAAGAAATCTTCGAATTTATTAAATATAATTTAATAATCTATATTAAACGAATCTTTAACTTTTAGTTTATTAACGAAGTTAAAGATAAGATAATAATAATTCTATATAAAAAGTTAAAGTTAATAATATAAATATATAATAATATTAGAAAAGAAAGTATCTTAATATAATTACTAACTATTTAATATATAAACTAGAGAATTATTTTAATACTAGTCTCTTTATTTTATATAAAAAGAATTAAACTAACTTTTTAAGATATTACTTAAATATATATATAGTTAGTATTATTTCTGAATTAACTAATTTTAGTATAACTATTTAAAGAGATTTAAATAAACTATCTTTCTAATATAATTATAATTATCTATAAACTTTTATATAGAATATTAGAATTAGGAATATACTAATAAATTATATATTATAATTACTATAAAGATAAATTAAATATAGAACTTATTTTATATAATCTTTATCTTTTAATCTTTAAAAACTCTAAAGTATTTATAATAATAATAATATAAATAGATAATATTCTAATTCTAAAAATAAGAAGTTTAAATAAAAAAAAGAAAAAAAATTAAAATAAGTAAATTTCTAAATAAAACTAATTAAAAAACTTTTATATAAAATATCTTTAATCTTCAATAAATATAAACTATAAATTAAAAATAAGAATCTTAGTTTTATATAAAATAAATAAAAGTAGAAGATTAAGTTTATAAATCTTAAATCTAAAAATTATTTAATTAAGTATTATAAATAATATACTCGAGAAATATATCTTTTAAATATTTATTAATTAGAAATAAACTTCGATTTATTAATTATAATATAGTATTAAGAACTCTTATATAATAAAATTAAAGTTCTAAATAAATAATTAAAATAGTAAATCGAGAATTTAAATAAAGAAATATATTATATCTTTTTAGAATTATAAATAATAAAACTCTTTGTATTTATAAATAGATTATTTACTAATAATAAAGATCTTAGTTTATAATTTAAATATAAAATCTTTTTAATAAATAAATATTTATATAAAAGTTCAAATAATATATTTAGAATAAAAAGTAATTTAATCTATTAAAGTAGTATAAAGAATAAATATATAATTTAGAGTATATTAATATCTGAGATTTATAAAATAGTTACTAATATCGATTTAATAATTATAATTAGTTATATAATTTAAATAATTGTTAAGTAGTTAGAACTTCTAATACTATTAACTATTATTTATATAAACTTATACTCTTTATATAACTATTTTATAAAACTTAAAATAATAAAAAAGAAATAATTAATAATTGATATTATAACTCTATATTAATTATATAAAAGAAAAGAGTTAATAGAAATCTAATAAATTAAAAATAATAATAACTTTATTAATATAATAATTAAAAGAATAGCGAATAAAATATTAGAAATAATAATTAATATAAATAAATTTATTATCTAAATAAAAGAGTAAATTATATAATAATAAAAAGTAATATTAGAAAGAAGAATTTTATTTATTTAAGTTTTTTATTTAGTTTTCTTAAAGTATAAATTAAGAAGTATAATATAATTATTTGAATTTTCTTTATATTATTTTTATTATAATTATTTACTAAACTTATCGAATAAATAAAAAATATATTTTATATATAATAAGAATTAATAGAAATTAGAAAGCCTTTTAGTTTTATAAAATAGAAACCTACTATTTATCTCGAGTATTATATAAAGGTTAAAATTAAACTTAAGTACTATTTAATAATTATATATAAACTTATAATAAATTAAAGGAATTATATTTATAAATAAAAAGAAAGTTTTATATA
>LNKV01000118.1:33428-55149 GCA_001465935.1 Clarireedia homoeocarpa
TTATATATTTAATTATATATATACTAATATATACTAATATATACTTAATATCTAATTTACTTTTAAAAAGGTTATATCTTATATAATATCGTGATAATTTAATTAGAATTATTATATAATCTATTATTTATATAAATATTTTTTTTTATTTTTTTTTAATATATTTTAGTTTTTATTATATATTTTAAAAATTATTATATTATATTTAAAAATCAGATTAAATATAATATTTTAAAAATTTAAATAAATAAATTAAATATTTATTAATTAATTAATTTAATATAAAGTTATAAATTAATAAATATTTATTTTTTATAATTAAATTATTAATAATTAGAGATTATTATTATTTTTTAATAATATTATTAATTTATTTAAATATTTTAAAAAATTAAAAATAAAAATAAAGTTTAATTAAAATAATAATTTCTTATTTTTATTATTAGATTTATAAGATTATTAATTATTTTTTAAATAAATATTTCTTTATTATATAAATAGTTTTTAAATTTAATTATAATTATATAATTTAATTAAAAATTATATTAGAATATTTCTTATAGATTTTTATTATAAAATTTTATATTTTTATAAAATTTAGTTATTTTTATTATTTTAAATATATAATCTTTTAATTTTTTATTTATAAATATTTTATTTAAATTTAGTTTTTAATAAATCTTTTTAATTTTATTATTATTATATATCTTAATATTATTATAAATTTAATTATTAATCTAATTATTAATTTAGTTATTAATTTAATTATTATTTAAATTAATTATATTTAAAAAGTTTATTTATATTTTTAATAATTTTATTTTTAATAATATTAATATATTAAATATTAATCTTATATTTTAATTTATATTTAAATTTATATTTTAAAATTAAAGATTATTATATTATTTAAAAATAATATTAATAATATTTAAAATAGATTTAATAAAGTTAATTAATTTAAAAATCTATTAATTAGTATTATTATATTTTTTATATTTAAAATATATATATTAAAGATATATTTAAAAGTATTTAAAAGATTATAGTTAATTTTTATTATTAAGAATATAAAACTTTTATTTATACTTTCTAACTATACTTTTAATCACCTTCTATATTTACTCTCTTATAGCTATCACTATTTACTATCGTATATTCTAAATAAAGTCTTAATCTCATTCGGTCATTTGTTAGTCGCATTGTATAGCGACACTAATAGATCTATAATTGTCTGGAAAGTACCTATATCACGTTTATTTAATTTGCATTAAGCATTCTTGAAAATGTATCATCTGGTTTGATATTCTGCTGGAAATCGAACTACGACTTCAGTACACCTTGCACAAGATACCATCCCCCGGTCCCAGTCTGGAGTACCTAGATCACCGTAGATAGAGCTACGCAGTATTTCTAAGATATAGCTTGATAGGCAGGGGAACCTTTTGCCAACCGAGATAGATCTTTTGCATGTTCCAGTTCTCATTTCCGGGCACAGCTTCAAAGTCAAAATTCCAGAATAGTCGGGTAATAGTCAATCGCATCTCGATGTAGGCAAGACTTGTAGTGCACTTGATCAGCATCTCATCTTTTCTATTTCCTCGAGCAGATGTCACTTACTTGCGGCCAATACAAGCCCGTGGTCCGAAGCTGAATGGCTGGAAGGCCTGCTTATTGTCATTTGCAAACTCGGGGTCTCCAAGCCAGCGTTCAGGAATAAACTCTTGTGGGCGGTGAAAGTACTTTTCTGTGTGATACATGACGACGTGAGAAATGGAGACGGTTGTCTGGTAAGGGGGTGAAAGTTAGGCTCGAATCCGAAAGGTAATATTGGGAAAGTACATACTTCTTTGGGCACGAAACGACCAGCCAGATAATCGTCCATGTTAGTTCTTCGTGGCAGATGAGCAGGTGTGGGAGGATAGCGCCTCAAGGCTTCTGATAAGCATGCCGTGAGGTATTCGAGCTTGTTGACAGCCGCCAAGGTGATCTCCTCTTCCGACTTGAATGCAGATCTGATCTCCTTCGCCAGCTTATCATAGCACCTCTTGTTTTGAGACAGAAAATGGGTGACACCGGCTAGGAGATTGGCAGTCGTATCACTACCAGCTACGATAACAGTTCCACTGTTGGATATAAATTCGCCTTCCGAAATCCCACTTCCTGGTGCTGCCAACCGAGACAACAGGTCAACACGTTCAGACTTCATCTGTAGACGATTGAGAGCTTTCTTTCTGGTCATTTCCATATGCTCAGCCCGATGGTTAGCAATACTGCTTGGGATAAATAGCTTCAACAGCGGTCTGATTATCTTGGGATAATACAATGTGCAGCGCAAATAGGCACTCATCTTGATATTATCAAAGACGATGCTGATCCAAGCGTGGTACTCGGAGTTCTTGAGACAGTCAAAGGATTCGCCAAATGCAAGATCGCCAATAACGTCAAATGTCAGAAACTGTAGAGATGCTCGTCAACCAGGTCGCCGCTTAGAAGTGATGAAATGACTTACATTATACCATTTGACCATATCAACAGGCTCGCCGGCCATACTCAAATCACGAAGCTTGCTGAAGAAGAGGTTGCCGTAGTTCATAATCACAGGAAGCTCGTCTCTTAACGCCCGGTCAGAGTATCCATGAGCCATGAGTCGCCTCAATTCACCGTGACGCTTGGTGTCGGCTCCAATAATGCTCAACTTCCCCGAAGAAGTCACATTGTAGAATGTTGGGTCCTTGATCACTTCCCCTTTTCCAGGACGGAAGCCATAGATGTCATTCCAGGCAGCTGGATCGTTAAAGGACAACTCGTCGGGGCCGATCCTTACCACGTCGCCATATTTGGCATGGGCATCGCCAATGTCAAACGAAACTCTTCCAGACAAGAGTTTACGACAATACCAGATTCGGGTTGAACGAGCCCAGAAGGGGCCGGGGAAATTGCGCAGTGGATGGAACCACAAGTTATAGACCATCCATCCAATGCTATATACTGCCAGCTACCTCTCTGGTTTAGTGATTTATATGGTAAAATTGCAAGGCCAAGAGGAGAAAGCTTGTACTTACCAAGCCCACCAGAATGCCTCCAATAGCAAGTGGGGAAGCCGCGGGGATCTGAAACCCGAACATCTTCAAATCTGCAGTTGCAACCGTACAGTGACAGTCTGTCTGGATCTTCCTCCTCAATGTTGGAAGGTTGGTGTTTTGGGAAAGATAAATTATCGATTGAGCAGAAAGATCAATAAAAGCACGAGATCCTTTAATGGCATTATTGGATTTATTGTTACTCGTAACATCAAGGATCGTAGTGCCGTTCCGTAACCGATCCCTCGTCAACAATCCGGTTATGATCCCACGGACCGATGCGGATCTGCACAGCAATCGGAAGTCATGGCCTACCTTCCATGAAATTATGACAGCTTATGCATTAATTAATTGAAGGTCACCCCACCGTCATGCATAGCCTCCCGAAACTTTTTTTCTTCCCTCTTGCGCGCTCGCCTTTGGTTCAGAGCCTCCGCAACGCTTTTCGCTATGGTTATCGTCGACGAGTTGGGCTTGTTGTACCCTCTAGGATTTCTATCTACACTTCTAATATATGTCATCTTCAAGCTTTCTAGTCGCGGCCCCAGGGTTCCGCCGAATGTGCCAATCTTGAGAATCTCAGAGCTCAAGGGCAAGCTGGGAGACGCAGCTGATATTGAGTCATTTGAGAAGGATGGCTCACAAGTCGTACAACATGGTTACAATCAGGTATGCTGAACTAGCCCTTCTTCCTTGCTGCCAGACTTCTAGATCGGCTCTATGTCAACTCAGATATCGTGTTATAAATGGAGTCTAATTGGTTTAAAAAGTACTCGAAGAAAGGTCAAAACTTCCTCATGAGGACATCTGAGGGTTTGGTGTTTGTGGCAGCTCCGGCCTTCATTGAAGAAATCCGTACTGCTCCTACGAGTGTACTATCTGCAATGGCTGTGAACAACGAAACCTTGCAAGTTAAATATACACTTCACAGTACCCTCTATCATGACTGGTATGAGTTCAACGTCATTCGGAGACAGTTTACACACAACTTAGGTATTCTTCATCCAGTAACCATTCTTTTAGAGACCAAATTGTGACCACAACTGATCATCATGCTAGGACCTATCTTGCCTTATATTGTGGATGAATGTCACAAAGCATTTACAAAAGAGATTGGTAACCCCAAAGGTATTTTTCTACACCCCCACATCAATAGCATACCGTCATCTCAACAACATCTGACTTGATGTACTTCAGAGTGGACTGCATTGCCTATGTGGCCGATAGCCAGCCGCGTAGTCACACAAACAGCAAATAGGATAATTTATGGCAAAGAGCTGGCTGCAAATGATGAATTCCTACAGCTATCTATCGACTACACCTATACCGTGTTTGGAGGCGCACATCAAATACGCCCTTATCCTAGGTTTTTAAGGCCACTCGTTTTGCGTTTGAAAACCGGCATAGCAAATCAGAATGCGCTTGCGAAGAAGCATTTGGCACCCTTGTTTGTGCAACGGATTCGTAGCATGCAGCGAATATCTAAGACGGAGGACCAAGCTGCCAAACCAGACGACGGAGGTGAGTTTCATCCTATGAAACTAATGGAACACGACCTGACAATTGGCCGTCTCAGTACAATGGCTTCTTGATATAACGCCACCCGAGAAACTCAATATCGACATGCTTATCTACCGCATCATTCACATCAGCGTTTCTGCAAATCACACCAGTAGTTCCACATATCTTGATGCAGTCTACGATCTAGCCATACACCCCGAGATCCAGGATGTGCTACGGGAGGAGATTGTGTCTGTAATGGGCCAAGAGGGCCAGTGGACAAAGCAAGGACTCACTAAGATGGTCAAGTTGGACAGCTTTTTAAAGGAGAGCGCGAGATGGCACCCATTTCTCGCAGGCAAGTCAATCATATTTGAGAAGGTAGTCGGAAAGTACAATCTAACCCGCAGGCACTCTTACAGGTTCTCTAGAGCGAATGGCCTTGAAAGACTATAGTTTAAGCGACGGCAGCACAATCACCCAGGGAACAAAAGTCACTGTACCCCATTATGCTATGTATTTTGACGAGCAGCTGTATGGCCCCACAGCCCATGAGTTTGACGCCTTTCGCTTCTCCAAGATGCGTTCTCAGCCTGGTCAAGAACAGAAGCACTCGTTTGTAGAGTGTACCCCCAAACACACACATTTTGGGTAAGCCAGACTCCTACCTCTATACGCAGCTGTATAGTCTGTGTGAAAGTCTTTAAGACCAGAGATAAGTGTAATAGACTTAACTAATATACTTTTACTTATTGTTTAGTTATGGCAAGACGGCTTGTCCGGGCCGATTTTTTGTCACAGCGGAGATGAAGGTCCTACTCGCATATACACTTTGTATGTACGATATAAGATGGCCCAGTGACCAAGGAAAGCCAGCTTCTACTTGGACAGGCTCATTCAGAAGCACAGATATGTCTTTAAAAGTAGAATGGAAGCTCCGGGAAAAGCCTTTATTACACCTAGATCAGATAATTAGCTACTAAAACCGCGAGCGAAAATAGAATTGTTTATATATTCTAAGGTTGAGAAGATTTAAAATATCTATTTTATATTATCAATGAAATTCATTATAATTAATAACTTGCTACTTATAATATTCTAGTAAATATATATATTTTTTATTTTAAAAATTACTTTTTATTTTATTTATATATATTATATTACGATTTTAAATATTTAATTATAATTTTTTTTATATTAAATAAAATATTTTTAAAAATTTAAAAATCGATTTAAAAAAGTTAATAAAATATTATTAATTATTTAAAATTTTTATTAATTAATAGAATTTAAATATTAATAAATTTTTTTATAATTATATTAAATTATTTTAAATATTAAATAATTAATTTTTTTAATCTTATTTATTTAAAAAATTATTAAAATTATTAAAAGAAATTTTATTTTATTATATAATAATAAAGAAATTTTTATTATTATTAAATAATAAAATAAATAAAAATATTTAAATATTAATTTTATTAAAATTATTAATATTTAAAATAATAATTAATAATATAATAATATATTTATAAGAAAAATTAAATAACTTTAAAATTATTAATTAAATAATTAATTATATATTAAAAGAGATAAGTTTTTATATAAAATAATATATTATATATTTATATTAACTTATATATATAATTTAATTAATTTATTATATTACTTTTTTTTTTAAAAAAACTTATTTTTAAATAATAATAAAAAAAATAAATAAATATTATTTACTTTTTTATTATTTTAAATATATTAATATTTATTAAATCTTTAAAAAAATTATTAGTTATAGAAAGTTAATAAAAAGAATTAAAATAATAATATAATATAATTAATATTAATATTTATATAATTATAAAAAAATATAATATAAAAAGAGAAATAAAAATAAAACTAATTAAATATTAAATATATATAATAAAATTTAATTTTTAAATCTTTATTAATTATATATATTTAAATAATTTTAAATAACTTTTTATAAAAACTTTTAATTAAAATATTATTAAAATAATAATATATTTAAGTTTTATTAACTAAATATTTAAATTTAATAATATAAGTAATTAAAAAATTAATTTTTTAAATAAATTTATTAAATCGATTTTTAATTTTATAAATTTTTTATAAATATAAATAAATAAAATAAAAATTATATAATAATCTAATTATTTAATTTTAAGTTAAAAAAAATAATTAAATTATTAATAATTAATTTAATTTTAATAAAAATAAATTAAATATTATATTTATAAATATTATTAATAAATTTATTAAAATATAATAATAAAAGTTTAAAATAAAAAATAATAAAATTAATAAATAATAAATTAATAATTATAATAATAATAAATTATTTATATAATAAAAAGTTTTTAAAAACTTTATAAAAATTATATTTAGATTTATTAAAAAATAAAATAAAGTTAAATTAAATAAATTAAAATAATTTTATTATTTAAAAGAAAATAATAATTTATTTTATTAAATAAATTAAATTAAATCAAATTATATAAATATATAACTATTAAAAAAAATATAACTAAATTAAATTATTTTATTTAAAATATAAAGAAAGTAAATAAAATAATTTAATAAAGTTTAAATAAAATATATAAATTAAATAATAAATAATATAATATATAATAAAGATTATATAATAATTATAAAGTTAAAATAAAAATAATTTTAAAAATAAAAGAAATATTTAATTAAATTTAGATTTTAAATTATTATATAATAATTAATATTAATTTATTTAAAGATTATCTTTATTAATAATTATATTTACTATTAATTTATATTATATAATATTATAAATATATTAATTTAAAAAAAACTAAGAATAAAATTTTAATATATAATAATATTCTTTTATAATTATTTTTCTAATAGAAATATATTAGTTTTATTTAAAAATATTATAATAAATACTTTTTATAAAATTAAAAAAGAATTAATTACTTTTAAATATAATTTATATATTAATATTTCTTTTTTATTAAATATTTAAAATTATTTTTTAATAAAATAAGAATATTATAATATAAATATAAAAAAGTTAATAATAATATAATAATATATTTATAAAGAAAAATTAAATATATTTTAGAATTATTAATTAAAAAGTTAATTATAAATTAAAAAAGATAGACTTTTATATAAATTAATATATTATATATTTATACTAACTTTTATATATAATTTAATTAAAATCGTTAAAAAAACTATTAATTTAAAATATTAAATAACTTTAGAATTTATAATTATAAGAAGAGATTATATAATATATACTTGAGTTATATATATATACTAAGATATTCTCAAGGCCTACCTTATTAATAAAGAGTTTATACTTAAATAATCAGGTAATATCGTGACGATTCAATCTAAATCGTTATATTAGTATATCTAATTATTAAAATAAAACTTGATTTACCAAAATAAATTCACAGAGGTTTGTTTAGTTCAAGGAGTTCCAACTTGAACGATCAGGTATCAATCGTGCGGTTTGCTCACACGGGGAGTTCGAATCGTAATAATAACTAAGTACTTCCAACAAGTCGTCTCGTTATACTCTTTGGGAGAAACAATTATACTACTTTCCAAGAATAAAGTCGTGTAGTTAGAAAACAGTCTGAGGGAGCCAAATTCTGTGAGATACGTGCCGAAGCGATTCAGAAGTGTCGCTGTAGAAGCGACCGACAAATGACCGAATGAGATTAAAACCTCATTTGGCATGCTCAACAGTGAACGACTACAGGAGAGCGTCTACGGGAGAGAATGAGGGCTTAGATAGAAGCATAAATAAGGGCCTTATGCCCTCAATAATAAAGAGCAGCTACAAACCCTCGAATACTCCCGTACCCACCTTTGAAGAGTGAGTCTCGGGCGTGGAGGGTGTAGCGACAAGAAGTGACAACATGTATTTAATCATAGTTGAATCACGCTCTCACTATTTGTCTTGTGAGTATCTAGAGTCTGATCAACAACACCTCACGGAGATTGAAGTTTCTAGTTTATCAGCGAGGAGTTAATCAGGGACATTGGTACACAAGATTTGACAGTATTGGAAGATGCTGACAACGTGTCAAAAGAATGATATTCCTATGTTTCTTGGACTCTTCTACCATTGATTCAGAATTGGAAAAAGGAGATATCCGAACTCCCTATCATCCGCCTAAGCAATGGGAGCTGGGTTTCAGTGTCTTCAGGGCCACAGATAATATTTCTCCTCTCAGATAACAAACGTTCTCACGTCCCAGAAGGTATTGAGTTGTTTGAAGTCCGTGAGAGCGTTCGCCAGAATGATGGTATTAAGAATCTCTACACAAACTTCGATTTTAAACCATTCTCCAACTCCGAGGCTCGCCCGGTACGCGGGCACTACGGCCTGAGCCTTAAGCCAACTATGTGCGATTCGGTGCGATTCGCCTGATGTATAACATTTTCAGCCACTTTGATTGCTTCTTGCAGAAGGAGTATACTCTGTAACTCAAAAGTTAGAAAGTAATGGACCCATGTAAATAACGTCGTACCTAGTTTTTCAGTTTGCTTATTATCATAGCTCGCCGGTGTAGATTTCGTGAAAAGTTGACGGAAGGAGGCTAAGCACGAGACAAGAAGAGCTAAAGAAGAAAATGATAGTTAGTTCTCAAAATTATATAGATAATAATAGACTATGAAAGTATAGTATACCGAAAGTAATCTCGATGTGTGCCCAAAGGCAAAGCCAGGTTATGTCTGCTGAAGATTGTTTGTTTGGCAAGACCCCTATACGAATCATTGCGCAAACCATAGTAAGCATAGAGAGAGAGAGAAGTCCCATGAGCATAAGCTTTTTCTTTGGCTCTATCTTTATATTCCAAAGAGCCACCACAGGAATCGCAATCACTACAAAAGCAAATCGAGTCATTAGAGATTCTGAAGCATAGAAAGATTGTGTAATACATACGAAACACATCTGCAACAATATCTGTTGCACAGCTAAGCTGTAGATTGATCCAAACGTAAGTAATCCCTTCCGGGACAGCACAATATTCTATGATACATTAGCTATAGATTGAAACTTTACAGAGGGGCAATACAGCTTACCTAGAATAAAAGGAATAGGTCTGATAAGGCATTTGTAAGGAATCGTGCCGATGCATGCAGCCCAACTAGCAACCACCCATCCCGTCACGAACCACCACCATGCCTTCAGCAAAGGACTCTGATGAGGTGTGAAGAACAGTCTTCGAAAGAACACAAGAATAGAGAGCTTGACAAATAAAAGTGTGGTATAGGCGAGGATGAATTCTGCTAGCTCGGCATAGAGAAGGGAAGCTTCGTTATCCAGATTATGCGGTGTCGCTGGTAGCTTACCAGTTACGAGTGGGTAGTTGTTATAAAGATTTGTTGCCTCCATTTGATATAAAATAGTTGAACAGAGAACCATGAGCCATGCTAGCATTATCAAGACATGGTCGAGCCAAATTCTGTGCGCGTATTTAACAGAAATGCTGACCCTGGAAACGACAAGAAATAGCGTAATAGCTGTGAGCGTCCAATGGTGACTCTGCATCACGATAAGTTAATTTTGATTTAATGGATGATTTGAAGACATGAATACATACCAAAAAGACTTCACGGGACACTTTGGGAGAATTCCAGTTAGGAGTAACCATCTTGACCTCGCTAACATTCGATTCTTACTGATTTGGGAGTTGAAATAATACTAGAACCCAAGGTAATAAAGTTGTGAACTATTTGATCTGGCTTGAGACTATAAGTCAGAAATTGAGTATTGCGGAGTTAGATATATAAGTATTTCAATTGTTGATTTTGCTTGACCGGGAGCTGCTGTAGACGATTTCTGAATTGATGAACCCTA
Organism: Clarireedia homoeocarpa; assembly: GCA_001465935.1. Taxonomy (NCBI): domain Eukaryota; kingdom Fungi; phylum Ascomycota; class Leotiomycetes; order Helotiales; family Rutstroemiaceae; genus Clarireedia; species Clarireedia homoeocarpa. The sequence goes on from LNKV01000118.1 coordinate 43,884, forward strand.
AAGAGGTAGCTGAGTAGACAACTAGATTGTCCCCTAAGAATCTGTTAGAATGACACTGTAATGGGGGGAACTAATACGAAGGATTTTTGAAGTGGTGTACACTGAACAAATAATTAAGTAAACAATTTTAATAATTTTCTGGTTATCTAAGCTACTCAGCCGCGGCACAGCTACATTTACGAGGTGTTCTGTGATTTCTGGAGAATATGCGGGGTTGAGGACCTTGTCAGGGATCTACATCAGTAAGTGATTGTCCGGCTAAAGAGGTCGTATCTCCAATGTCACTTAGCAAATCCCCCGTAGTGAGGCAAAGCAATGGTGCACCTACATACCAGTGTTTCGGACGGCGTGCGTATCCGCAAATTTGACAGGGGAAAGAGAATCATAACTCGAATTCGGACTTGCCTTTTCTTGAAGACTGGAGAAGACTTTGTTTTCATGAATAGTAATGTCTACTAAGAGAGGGGTTTCACAGTCACAACAAGGGTTCAATCTCTCCTTTCATAACTTGTATCTTTTTATTCACAAATTCAAATTGAGGAGAGTGATCTGAAAGACAGTTCGTATCGCAATCATATATCAAGCTGACAAAGAAAAGGCTTTGCAACTTCAGATCATCCCATTCCATTAGAACCTCCATAAATGATATATTTCGGACTTATACTGCAACAAGCCAATCAACCAGAGCAGCTAGTTTCTCATCCAACACTCTTGCAGCCTTCTCTAACTCCTGATTTCCTCTTTCCCCAGCAATCAAAGCGCTTGGCAAAAAGTAAACTAGATCACATCCACCACCATCTTCCTCGGTCTTCTCTTGAACCAGCATTTGAATGGGAACGGAGAGGCCAGCGGTGAGATCGTGCTGTATCATCGTAATAGCTATGAGAGGATTTCCGAAGATGACACGCTTGAGTTGAAGTTTTGGGTGCGAAGGAAGATAGATGGGATACCAGCAGCCGTGATCAAATTCCTACATTCTGTCATTAAAAAATATAACAAGATGCTGAAAATGACATCAATTTGCACCAGCCAGCGATAGATGAACGGAAATTTGTGCTCTATGTATGTACCTCGAAAATGATAAAACCATGCGGGCCAATTTTCTTCTCGACATCAACAGTATAAGCCTCCTTCGATGTTTTGTCAAATGTTGTAATCTCTTGCATAGTCTGTCCTGAACGCCCTTCGGGATGTCCAATCGAAGAGTATAGTTTTTCTATCGTGGTGTGAAAATCATTTTGCGTGTGTACAATGTAGCGCGGAACAATGGGTTTCTCTACTCTAGTTGTAAAAGGCATTTAGAAACAAGATCTGAGAACAATGTTAAAGACACGAACGAATCTGCCTAAGAAACCATAGAAATGGGTGCGCCTTCTCATACCTTGAAAACGTCTCGAGGCAGCTTGACACTTATCTGTGAGAGTTCCACGAATATTCATTATCATCCCTGTAGCTACCTGACTTCAGATACACCGAGCTAACTTCAAGCCAGGTCGATCTTGTTCCTTAAGTTTTACGTCCAAGCCGATATAAAGTCAAAAATCACTGTGGGGCACTAAATATTCCAACGTGTTCAGGTTATTGGCAGAGTCAATTCATCATAGTCTTTGACGCTAAAATAAACTGGAAAAAACCATATTTAGATCCCAGTAACTACTGTTGGACGTTCATCTACCTAAGCCTGTTCGTCCTTCAAAGCATGCGAGAATAGTTTGATGTTGCATTTTCATGGGATATATAGGTATGATTCATGTGTGATGTCTATGTACTTAACTATTTAGATATGTATCCATAAACGATTTCATGCATTTGTCTATCTAAAATAGTTCGCATTACACGACTAGGTAAACTTAAGTCTACATGAGGCTCGGCACAAGATATTTGTATGGTGGGTTGTATGGGCCAAGAGGGACGATGTAGCTACCCAGTAACTACATGACCGGGTAAATTGACAAAAAGAAACAAATTGACCTACGTATGAACATACCAGACCGTCTGGGTAGTATTGAAACTTCAAACATTGTTACAGTAAAGGATTCCCGGGTAAATTTCAACCGGACAGTGGTGGTGGTGATGGGGCACGGAGGAACAAGGCTTTTTTGTAAGTTCAATGTTAGTTGAGTAAGGTTTGGTATTGGAGTAGTAGGAATAGCAGAATTATCAACGAAAATGATAGGCCAGAGAACACAAACAAAAATAATAGAGAGGAGTTCGTAAGCACAGTACATGAAGTCCTCAGAGATATCTATACCTAGATATCTCCGAGCACCTGTAGGTGAATTATCTATTTAGTCTATGATAGTATATTCACTACTACTTTATATGCGCGTAGGAATGGGAAGTAAGACGGGAGGGGTAAAATCCATGAAGCGCTCACTGCATATCGCCATGCTATGGTACGGTAGGGAGTAGTAATAAACCAAATATTTAGGCATGAATCTAGAAGGCACAGTATTTATTCGTATGTGATATACAGTACAGCTGCATCTTCCAAGGTTCCAAGGTCGTGATGACGTGTGCATTTATATATCATATCATATATTCATAGGCTGCATAGTTTCTTGCAAGCATGGATTGTAGAGGCACAGTACTCAATCTTATAACATCTTCGATGTGTAACGTGCGACCCCATCAAGTGCGCCACCCCATCAAATGCGCCAGCTCAAAATACACCAAAATAATACATTTTGATTTTATTTAAATAAAATAACTAATCAATATTTTAAGCTGATTTTTTAAATATAAGTTAGTATATATATAATATTATATTCAGCAAGTTTATAAACTATTAAGAATATTAATTATTTATATAGATTAAATTTATTAAAAATAAAAAAATCTCTCTAATAAAAAAAACTAAATCAAAAATTATAAACTCAAATCCTCTTAAAGTTTATATATAAGCTCTCTCTATAATAGATAGCTTATATATCAAGTTTTAATATTAAATATTGACTAGTTATTTTATTTAAATAAAATCAAAATATATTATTTTGGTGTATTTTAAAGTGGCGCATTTGGTTATACCCATGTTTCTGTTTGTTTGAAAGTATCACAATTCCTTGAAAGATGCACTATGGAGGCACAGACTAGAGGAACCTCAAGTATGGTTGTGCAACATACTATGTTACTAAGATAAGCCGGGCGAATTTATGTCCGGTTTGAAGATATAGGATTTTCGAAAGATAAGGAAGGTTATGCACAGTTGGGGCACACAGGGTCGCATTCATAGACGATTAACAAGTGAAATTCCACCAAAAACAAGGTGTGGCAACGAATTTAAAATTTGTAGTGGAATGTCCGCAACTTCAAGCCGCGCAACGTTGTAATTCGTATTCAGCCTAATTTCAGTTTCAAAAGGGATAAATAAACTTCGGATATCAATGCTACTATGATGGATACAGCTGTCTAGTTATCAAATTACAATTTGAACTAATAGTCATAGCCATCTTCTCATTGCGCAAGCAAGATTTTCGAAACCATAACAATAGCAGGTTAGCCTCAAGTACATAAAGATCGTAATTGATATTGGTGTTGATATTTCTTTCCTCTTGCAGCTTCGGTGCACGTGAAAGACTTGCACGAATTCGATATTCATCGTAGGTATACGGAAGGATGGTGTCCTTTGCCCAAGATACAAACCCTGCAAACAGTGGAACAAACAACGAAGTCGATAAAATAGCCCCCCGAATTACAGCTGAGCTCGAAAATGACATCTGCACAATACCTCCAAAGGACGAAGGACCTACACATATTCCAGCTTCTTCACCGGCAGCAAATGATGTTCAGCAGCAAGATGATATTAGTGCGCTGACTCCTTGGATACAATGTGCCAATTGCTTCTTTTTAAATTTCATTTCATGGGGTTTTGTGAGTTCATTTGGTATGGACTGCTTGATTATTCTATCAGTCTAAAAGTTGCTAATATTTCAAGGTGAATTCCAAAATTATTATGAAACCACCTTTCCTGCTTTGACGCCTTCTCGAATCTCTTGGATTGGGTCTATCCAAGCCTTTCTTTTATTCGGCCTAGGAATCGTCATCGGCCCAATCTACGATTGTGGATATCTAAGATCTTTGGTTTTTGTGGGATGCTTCTTGTGTGTTTTAGGGACGCTTCTGCTAAGTATAAGTACTCAGTATTGGCAGTTGATATTGTCCCAGGGTGTAATGTTCGGGCTGGGCTGCGGCTGTTTGTTTCTTCCAGGCCTTGCCCTTTTGTCATCATACTTCAGCAAGAAACGGGCATTTGCGATAGGTCTTAGCGGATGTGGAAGTCCCATAGGTCTGTTAACACCCAAAACTGAGCACTTTAAGAATTCTCATTAACATCCACCAGGCGGTGTCGTCTTCCCCATCGTTTTTCAGCAATTGCAACCACGAGTTGGGTTTGGATGGACTGTTCGGATTTTTGCTCTTATAATGCTAACACTATCTATCATGCCTGTACTTGGAATACGGATGCGAGCTCAACCAGCAATGGCTCGAAAACTATTTGATACCAGTGCTCTAAAAGAGACACCATTTTTACTTTTCAGCTTGTTTCTACTATTAGCATTCTCGGGTTCATATATTCCCCTGGTTTACATTCAAGTTTATGGAAAAAGTTCTATCGGTGGAGAACTTGGCAATTATCTTCTTCCCCTCATAAATTTGGGGTCATGTTTCGGACGAATTGTATGTTCAAATATAAGTTATGAAGATTGCATGATTTCTGAATTATACTAACTTTCATAGATCCCACCTTACTGCGCCGATAGAATAGGGTCGATGAATGTGCAAATAATATGCGTTCTCGTGATAGCAATTCTTGGATTTGTTTGGATTGTTATCTATAGTACACCGGCGGTAATAGTTTTCAGTTTCTTTTATGGCACTTTCTTCGGAGCTGTGAACATTCTTTGCCCAAACATTACTGTAGCTTTGACTCCGGATTTAAGAGTCTTGGGAGTTCGTTTAGGCATGTGCTTTTTGCCAATATCAGTGGGTCTACTGATAGGGACGCCAATAGCCGGCGCGCTTCGTCTCGATGGGTGGATTCCTTTGAAGTTATTCACGGGGGCTTTACTCGTGTTTTCATTCGCAATTCTTTTTTGTTTGAGAGTTATGAGGTATGGGTGGAGTTGGAAAATCAAATGTTAGAGATATATCTGAAGATAGATGCAAGCAACATAATATTACTTCCCATCTCATCTGCATTTGTAAGAATAGTATACATCATTCCCATGCAATAAGACGCATCATTTGCTAGCCGATTGCTTCTGAGCTGCTCCTGAAGCTGCATCACTCATGTGGATAGCATAGGATAACAGAACTCGGTGGCCGGAGCTGCAGAGGTAATTTCGTTCATAACATACTCCCAAGCAGTTTTTCTTTTTCTTTCATTCCCCCACCCTCCTTCCCCTCAAATATCTAATCTCTAATAAATAAATAAGCTAATTTGAGATATTTTACTGCAGCTTATTGGTGCTAGGTTGAAACATGGAGATGCAAGGCTCATATGCTAAGTTCAGTGGATGAGTTGATAGAGCCGCAGCCATCCTTTATGGCCCCTGCTCTTACTTTCTCCTAATTTAGGGTGCTACCAGGATTCAGGAAGTGAAGGAGCAGCACCTTGAACATCCTAAAACCATTCATTGGCCTGTGCGTACCACTAATGGCTTGAAGTATACCTTACTGTGAATTTGGTGCCAGCATGGATTGTGACATGTCCATAATTAATAATAAGGCACTTACAATCACCCATACTTTCAGAAGTGCTTATTTCATCATAAACACACTCACACTCACACTCACACTCACACTCACACTCACACTCACACTCACACTCACACTTATATATACTCACATACATACACACACATACACATATATACATATATATACACACAGGGAGAATAGACTTATATAGGAGGATATTCTCGTCATGTTGGAACTTCCTAATGTTAGCCTTCTAAATCTTTGGTTCGATTGCTACTCTGACAATAGTTGCAGACCTTGAAACATCAACCATTGGAAAGCTCTTCGATTGACAGTTCCGTTGGGGTTGAATTGTCCTTTCCATACCTTGATCCAAATGCACTCTTCTGGTGGAACTCGACCAGTGAACACTTACGGATACTTCTATCATTAGGCGGTTACAGCTACCAGCAAAGATACCAGGCTCTAACCTTCTATCGAAGGTTCATTGTGTCAAGTCTGGGACCGCGTCCAATCCTTAACGGCCAGCCCTCACAATGGAAAAGCTTCATGACCGATGACTACACGCCAATCGAGTACAGTTTGGCATGGGGAAACTCAAAAGGTGCCGTGAGTCGGCGAATTCGATTTAGCATGGAAGCAATTAGTGAGCAAAGCGGTACAGCAACTGATCCTTGGAACCGAAGCGCTACATTCGAGCTCGTTAAACTCCTGGAGGCATTTATTCCAGACGCTGACTTTCGGTGGTTCTACTGGTTATCTGACCGATTCACCTCCTCAAAAATGCAAGAAGCACAGTGTTCTCAGGACCATTCATCGTGGCTGATCTCAGCAAACTCTCGATCTTCGCTATTTCTGGCTTTCGAATTAGGTGATGACATGCCTCTTGTTAAGTCCTATATGCTACCATTCGCCAAGCAGACAACGACAGGAAAATCAAGCCTGGCTGTTATCATTGAGATACTTTCAACCTACGAATGTTGCAGACAATGGCCATCTCTCCCAACGCTATTGGGTATCTGGACGGCGCAAAGCGCATCTTTCGACCTCGATCCAATCATGATTGCGATTGATTGTATAGCCCCAAGCAAGTCTCGTATGAAAGTTTATGCTCGGACACCGCACATAAGTTTAGGAGAAGTTCTAGCCGTCATGAGTATGTTTGAAGATAAATCAAAAATACTCAATGGGCTCGAGGAACTATCAGAGCTATGGCATCTTGTTTTTAGCCATCCACGCAATGATGGAAATGAAAAGCATACCGGGCAGCTCCCGTTCAAAGAGCACAACACGTCAGGGATTCTTTTCTATTTTGAAGTACGACCTGGGAGCAGCAAAATCACTACCAAGGTATACCTGCCTGTCCGTCACTATGGCCATGATGACCTTTCTATCGCCAGAGGTTTGCAGACTTTCATCCAAAAACGTAGAGTCTTACTACATAATTTTGCTGAGAATTTTGTGGAGGCTTTACAACAGATTTGCGCTCCTCGTCGCCTAGAAGCTGCGACGGGACTACAAACTTATATCTCATGCAGAATCGACAATGACGCACTGGATATCACATCTTATTTGAACCCGGAGATATACAATAAAAGAGACTCAATATAAATTTCAAACCAAAATACAATTTGACCGTTTTCAATTCTAGGTTGCGGTGAAGTTAGAGTATTACCCACCAGGTTATGGGTCTTGTTGATATAGTAGAACTATGAGCAAAAGCTAACAGATGCTTGATCGTCTACAAAATCATATATTAGGTATTTGGTAACTCAGTGGATACGAGTAGATAGGTTTAAGGTGGTAGGCCTACGATGCAGTCGAGTCTATGTATTATCCAAATCTAATAGTCAGGTTGAGAGGAGTTGGTGACGAAGATATTGAGGTAATTGATCAAATTTCAGCAGGTATAGTATACTACATTATGTCGTATAATAATTAGATTAGGGTAGACATGGTTGCCACATTGGTACAGAACTAAACTACTTTGGCTTTGGATGCGGCTAAGGCAACAAGATCAAAGGAGTATCACACAAGTTTCAAATGATAATATTAAAAAGAGGCATATCAACTTCAATTAGTGTGAACCCGGAATTTGAATCATGCAATTTGACCTGCAGTATCTAGCTTCGAGATTGACCTGAGATAAGAATTATTTTCCTTATAGGTCAATTCGTATATATACTACTGTATGATCAAGAAACGCCAAAATTGCAATGTTACGTTGGAGCTACTTTCACCGCTTGTTGCATACTGACCACCCTACCAATGATATTAGGTATACTTGGAATGGTTCTATTTAGCCGATAGAGAATATTACCTCGGAAGAACCCTGGCCGAAGATTACATCCTTTCAGACCTATCTCAAGCCTTCTTTTGCAAACCTAGTTTCCATTGTGGAACGTTTTTATTATAGCAATTATCGCGCTAGGTCAGGTTGACTCGAGCCCGTTTACCCCCCACACTTTGTATATATATCTTTTAATAATTTCTTAGAGAAGCCCTCTCCTTCAACTGGACTCGAAGTATCAGCAACGCAGATCATGACTTTTGTTGAACAATTGAACGTATTTCCTGAGGTCCTTCATCTGAAGACTTCGATATCTCTAGGACTAGTATTCGTCGCAGCGACTCTGTATGCACTTTTCAGGAAACGATATTGGGGTGGTCTTGACCAATTACCAGGACCATTACTAGCCAGTATATCAGATATTTGGAGATGGAACGCTGTTTGGCATGAGAATATACACATTCGCAGCTTACAACTTCACAATAAATATGGCCCTCTAGTCAGAATCGGCCCCAAGTGCATCTCGGTGTCTAGCCCAGAGGGAATACAAGCGATCTATGTCAACAAGAAAGGGTTGCAGAAGGTACTCACAAGTTAGACCTAGTTATTCTAACTCAATGCTCATATCTTGACAGGCGCCAATGTACGGTATTCTGCAACCAATGCTGGAGGGCTCCCCACTACACAACATATTTTCAACCTCAGACATCGAATATCACAGTTCACTGAAGAGAACAATTGGAAGTCTTTACTCATTTTCTGCACTTAAGGACATTCAACCGAACCTCGATCGATGTGTATTACTGTTTATTGATCGGCTTGGAGACCTTGCGAAATCCGGACCAGTAACTGTTGATATGAGTGCATGGCTACAATTTTACACATTTGACTCACTAGGGGAAGTTAACTTCTCCCAGCCCATGGGCTTTCTCGCGAGCGGGACAGATGTTGATGGTATTTGCGAGCTGGATCACCATATGATGAGGCACTTTGCTTTAGTATATCATTGTCATCCTCTTTTACAATCTATATGCGCTAATCAATAAGTATAGTGGGGTCAAGTCCTAAGCTTTGAGGGGATAGTATCCAGATGGAAATCACTGACTGGAGATCGTGTCACAAAGCCAAACCCGTTATTCCATGTAAGTCAAATGAAACGACACTTGTGTAAGTCTGACAGCTTTCTCTCCCAGTTTACCCTAGATATTATCGAGAAACGAATCATGTACCCCACCGACTCGGTAGATATATTGAACAAATTTCTACAGCTGCACAATACTGCTCCAGATAGATTACCCAGAAATGACCTCGCTGCAGCTATTTATATTAATGTGTAGGTGCCCTTAACCTATTAGTGTTCTTAAACTAAGCTAAGGTGAAAGTGTGACTGCACACGATGTGATCGCTATAACCTTACGTGCTATACTTTATTACCTTTGTCGGACACCAAGAGTATATAATATATTATACGATGAAATTTCAAGAATGGAAAATTTAGGAAAACTTTCGACGCCAGCTCAATACCATGAAGTTAGTTCTATGATATACCTGTAAGTATAGCCCACTCAACCAAAAATTGTTTTTCCAATGGCATATACTTAGGGAGGATTTAGATCGGCTGTCATTGATGAGACCTTGCGGATTCACCCAAGTACTGGTATTATTTTCGAGCGAATTGTGCCTAGCGGAGGGATTACTCTGCATGGAACATATATACCTGAGAACACTATAGTTGGATCAAATGCATGGGTAACGAATCGTAATAAGGAGGTCTTCGGAGACGATATTGACTGCTTCCGACCAGAGCGGTGGATTGGTATTCCATCAGACAAGACAATAGATATGCGAAGGAACATTCTCACAGTAAGTCACCACTTACTTTGTATTACTCACTTCTATACGTGCCCCACTTTCACCAAATAAGGGGTACCGAAAATCAATAGCTCACACACTGCAGTGGGGTGCTGGTGCCCGCGTCTGTATTGGGAAGAATTTAGCTATGATGCAAATCGCACCGGTGATTGTAGAGCTTTACCGCAATTTCGATATCAAACTAGCAGATCCTGGTAAGGAATGGCACGTATCTGGAGGGTGGCTTACTCGACAGACCGAAATGGATATGATTTTAAATTATAAAAAATAGAATTTTTTTTTTAAAGTTTCGATAAATAATAAACTTGGATTATTATAAATATAATAGTAAAAGAATTGAACATTATCAATTTCTAAAATTGCGGTGCAATTAAAGGCAGTTTACCTTCCCCGCCTGAAATGTCCCCACAAAATAATACAGAATCGATAAACTATCCCACCCTAGCTCATCACCAACTCAATCTGGTGAACAACCAGCGACACCAAAGACGAGAAAGACAGAAAGGAAAGGAAAGGAAAGGAAAGGAAAGGAAAGGAAAGGAAAGGAAAGAAAAGAAAAGAAAAGAAAAGAAAAGAAAAGAAAAGAAAAGAAAAGAAAAGAAAAGAAAAGAAAAACCTCCTACCGCTTAAGCACTCGCAGTATTACCGTGTATTCACCAAGGAATTCTATAGCGCGAGTATAGTTATTATTATATATCGTTGTATCTTTCTAGAACAAGTAAATACTAAAAAAAGTATAACCTCTTTATATTTACTTCGCTCACTATTATTTATTATTATTCTTTAATATAATATAAACACGATATTATATTATATAATATTAACTTATATTATTTAAATAAAAAAATTAAATAGATTTTTTTAAAACTATTTAATTTAATTTATAAATTTAATAAATTAGTTAATATAATATTTATTATTAATAATATTTATTATTATTATATAAATTTAATAATAACTAATTTATATTTTATAAATATAAAAGATTATAATAATAAAATTAATAAATTTATAAAGTTTATTAAATAAAATATTTTTAAATTATATTAACTTATATATTAAATATATATATATATATTAGTTTTAAAAATAAATAATAATTTTAGTTACTTAATTAATATTAATATTATTAATTTTAATACTTTATTAATAAATATAATTTAAAAAATTAAATTAATTTCTTATATATATTTATTATTTTAAAATTTAATTTTAAAATTATTATATTATTTTAATAATTTATTATTTATTATTATTAAATTTATTTATATTAATATTTTATATTATATAATTAATTTATTTTTTTAATATAATTAAATAGTTATATATAAAGAATAATATTATATAAAGAAAGTTTAAAAATTATATATAATATTTAGAATTATATATAAAATATAAATTTAA